>JABMCL010003259.1:245000-305000 GCA_018857735.1 Alviniconcha marisindica | reverse complement strand
TAGAGTCTGGGCGTTCTCTCCTACTGCAAAGACAATGACAGATGATGTCTGTCAAAAACAACTCTTTGCCACAGGTCTGTAAGGGTTGATAACATGATCCTAGTTCATCTTAAAGCTTCTTCAACAACGGTACCTTCAAACCATAACCTAAATGTACACATACTGATGACAGCTGCTGTACCCACCATTCTGTGAAGCGGCACCCGGAAGGTCATGTTGGCATCATGCATCAGTGAGTTGGCATACTGGTCCTGAGGTGAGCACAAATAAATGACTCTCATTCAGCAAGTTCATTGGTCAGAATGAGAAAATATGGCTGAACTTGAAGACAAAAGAAAGGAAGGAGAAAAGAAGGGAAAAAATAGGAGTAGGAACAAACATGAGCCAACTCATACTTAAATCACAAAAACATATTGTATTTTGTTCAAACTGCCCTGTGACCTTGGGTCATAGTCACTGAAATTGTTATGAAAATGCAACACTCTGGAGGTTATCATCTCATAAAGTATCAATGACCTGTCTTAAATGTACAAGTATGTACCTCTGAAATGCAGGTGAGGATGATGAAACAAAGCTTGGCGTTGTTGTACCGTATCGTATCTGAAAAAAACAGTCATCAAAATGCAGAAGGGACTGCCACTCACTCAATTGCATAAAAACCAAGTGCAAGTTTACATATACTGTTGACCACAGAAATTCAATGCCATGTAATGCAAAGCTTATGCATGTACTGATGAAGCTTATTTAGTAATTAACCATAAGCACTGGTTTTGGAATAAATCTCCCACAAAAGATTTTGCACCGCACAGAACGTACATGCTGTTCAGAAATCACCTGCATTATATGCATGATATACAAAAATCCTCATTGTGCAACCATCTACATCATCTTACACATCTGGTGTATCTCTATCTCTGTCTCTCTCTGTCTCTGTCTGTCTGTCTGTCTGTCTGTCTGTCTGTCTGTCTGTCTGTCTGTCTGTCTGTCTGTCTCTCTCTCTCTCTCTCTCTCTCTCTCTCTCACACACACACACACACACCACAACACACACACACACACACACACACACACACACACATTATTATTATTATCACAGCATTGAAAAGTAAATGTTTACACCTTTTACCGACATGTGCAACACAGAAGGTTTGATACACATTCCCTGCTACTTACACATTTGCGCTCTCTCTCTCTCTCTCTCTCTCTCTCTCTCTCTCTCTCTCTCTCTCATCACACACACACACACACACACACACACACACACACACACACAAACTATTCTGATTGTGAAAGCTGCAGCAGAGGAAGCAGGAAAGAGGGTCTGACCTTTTGTGTCCTGTATGACGATGGAGCTGTACTGCAGGAAGGTGACCAGCAGACTGGTGGGCTGCGTGGTGCTGGCTGTTTCCAGTGTCAGCGGAGGGGGCTCTTTGGGACTGCCTGTAGGCAACAACAGAAGCAGGGGACCAGACTGAATCAGCCAGCTGCACTCCACCAACACTTGCCTTCTCTCATGTTAAACTTTGGTCAGTGCCAGATCTTGACAAAATATGGAAATCTAATTATTCTGCCAAAATTATGTCAGTTTTCAATTATGCCTCTTTTGGTGACGTGAACTGGAGTAACTGATGACAATTCATGATTTACCTGGAGTAACTGATGACAGTTCATGATTTACCTGGAGTAACTGATGACAGTTCATGATTTACCCTGAGTAACTGATGACACTCCATGATTTACCCTGAATAACTGATGACATTTCATGATTAACAGGGTATCAGCAAATGGAACGCATGTGCAACATTCTCTTCCTCTTCTGAACCCCATTATACACATGTATAGCAAAAATCAGTGATCCCAGACTTCTCAAATGATCATTGCCATATCAAATTCTTGCACCTCAGTGTAAAACAATCCCATGATCACTATGTCAATCCTTCCACCATGCTCTTTGTAGATAAATGAATGCAATGCTGTCTTGTTCAAGTTATATCATATACATTTCTTTTTGATTTTTGTTTTCTCAGCACCAGAAGCCCACAATGTAAATGCTACGCAAACATCAAATGCTTACTGATAGCAACTATAGACTGGGCAAAGTAATGCTTGCTCAAAGGAAATGTAAAACACAGAATATCCAGTGTAATTAACTGCAGACTGGGTGAAGCAATACTCGCTCAAAACACAGAATACCCAGTGTAATTAACTGCAGACTGGATGAAGCAATACTTGCTTAAAACAGATTTGCTCAAATCAGATTTGCAACTGCAGATTGGGTGAAGCAATATTTGCTCAAAACAGATTTGTAACTGCAGATTGGGTGAAGCAATACTTGCTCAAAACAGATTTGTAACTGCAGATTGGGTGAAGCAATACTTGCTCAAAACAGATTTGTAACTGCAGATTGGGTGAAGCAATACTTGCTCAAAACAGATTTGTAACTGCAGATTGGGTGAAGCAATACTTGCTCAAAACAGATTTGTAACTGCAGATTGGGTGAAGCAATACTTGCTCAAAACAGATTTGTAACTGCAGATTGGGTGAAGCAATACTTGCTCAAAACAAGTGTAAAACACAGAATATCCAGTGTAATCAACTGCAGACTGGGTGAAGCAATATTTGCTCAAAACAAGTGCAAAAAGCAGAATGTCCAGTGTAATTAGTGCGTGGTTGCTGGAGGGGAAGAGCTACTCACTGTCAGGATCTGCACCAGGCGATGACGGCGGACTTGGGGTGGAGGGGGGAGTGGCTGGCGTGGAGGGTGTGTGTGACTGCAACAGGTTCAGAACAAACTGATTCCTGACCACACTTCCATGGTCACACACATCAGTATTCTCTCTCTCTGATATAACCGCACTGGTTGACTGGGCGTAAAACACCAATTTACTCTCTCTCTCTCTCCAATTATTTCCTCTCTCTCAATTAGCTCTCCCTCTCTCTCTCTCACTCACTTTCTTCTCCATATTATTATGTCTACAACTGTGAATGGTATATATTTGTTGCCACCGTTATTATTGAATCATATCGTGTCAATATCTAAATGGATGTTAATGTTTTTGTATATATATATATATATAAACTGAATCTAAAAAGCTTACAAAAAAAGATGAAGAAGAAGAAAAAAAAGAAGAAGAGATGCTGGGTAAACTTTGAGCCTAACTTTCCCATTTCATCATCAAGGGATGCAACAGTGTAAAAAAACAAAAATAAACAAACAAAAATCACACACACACACACACACACACACACACACACACACACAACAACACACACACATATTCTAAATAACAATAAATTGTTACATGTGTCAATGCAGTGATGAAGTTCCTGTTCAAGTGGATTGCCTCATACAGAGCCAAGAGAAGAGAATCTTTTGCTCTGAAAAAGTTGGGGAATGCAGTTAAGAAACACTGAATATACTGTAACACTAACATACTGTAACACAATTCACACATCACAAGCATATACATTAAAGGGGCTTTATTAGTCTATATATTCATCTTCCCCCTTTCAACTTTCTGTGTGTTTCCCCCTTTCAACTTTCTGTGCCTTTAAAAGTAAATCAATGTTACGTAAACTAATACAAAGAAGTAAGAAAAAGAAAAACAAACAACAACAAAACAAACATACATAAATGGACATTTTATTTTAATGCATAATTTCCCTTTGATTTTAAACGAACTTTCTGACATAATACATCTCTCCGCCTCACATTCGTGAAACTGCTGTCACCTTAAACTTAAAGGTACATCAAGGTCACTCAAACTAATATGAACCCATGGAGCTCAATGTAGGTTTAAAACCAAACAGCATTTGAAGGAAAGTCTGAGAAAATGCTAACAATAAAGAATATGAATTAAACAAATCAGTCATTAATGTATATGTAAACACAGTCTGAGACAATGCTAACAATAAAGCATATCAATTAAACAAACCAATCATTAATGTACATGTACACTTTTAGAAAGGACAGAAAACCTGTCATTTCTACTTCTCCTGTGATGTGAAAGATGAAAGCCCCTCTCTAAAGTTAATTAATACTTTCTAACAAACTGCAACCATTTACCATAGGGCTGCCAGAGTTATCCCTCCCTCTCCAATTTCTCTCTTAGCTATTTTTTGTTTGTTAAAGTGGAGAATATAATCAAATGTGGATTACTTGGAAACATGTCCTGGCAACATTAACAGACTTACCTGACCAGTTCTATTTGCCTTTCCTCTGCCACAAACATGTTTCCCACCTGTAAAGCAGACAGGTAATAATAGTAATAATAATAATCATGTGCTCTTTTGTGTGCAATTTCTCCAAACTGGAGCACATAGCCCATTACAAAGCAAAGAACCACAACACAGTCAAAACAAACTTCCATGGGTATGCGCACACACAAACACATACACACACACAGTCAATAGGATAGCTTGAAGAGGTGAGATTTCAAAGATGACCTGAAAGATGCGAGTGTGTTTGATGATTTAGCTTTGCAAGGGAGACTGTTCCAGACAGATGGTGCAGCATAAAAAAAGAGTCCTCTGACCAAGTTAGTGTGTGCACAAAGAGGGAAGACAAAGAATGGAAGTATTACAAGAAAGTTTAACTAAAAACAAACAAGTTAAACAAATGAAACCATTAATCAAGCAGTTACAGGCGCATCAATGGCTGACCCACACACACATCCACATAAACAGAACTGGAGAGGGGGAGTGGGTGGGGTCATAAAAAGCAGCACGAGTTTCAGTATGACCAAGTTCTAGGTAAGGGAAGTAACTCCTGTAAATCATCCACATAAAGTTATCACTCAACACAGTTAAAATGACAAAAATTCTGTTTGAAGCACCTTTTTTTTTTCTCTCTCTCTCTCTCTCCCTTCAGATGACATTGCAAGATAGATTTTCTCAAAATTAATTACAGACCCCAACAATAACTGTGGTTGCTGGTAATTTTGGTTTTAAATTTCAATTTACTCAGTTATCCCACCTTCCTTCTCCACTGCCCCTGCATTTTTTACAGCACACACTACTTCAAATCAACAGACTATGCTTTTCAAAGTTTAGAACAATAATTCAACACAGCAAATTACAACAACAGCTGTAAAAATTCTGTCACTGAACATAATCTGGGTCATCAAAGTTAACTTTTTGACTATGCACAACAAATACCATCAAATTGCAGTATATTACAATTCATAGGTACTTTTTTTATCACTTTGTAAGTTTGATCCTTTCGGTTCAAACAGATGATGAATGGGATTTCATGCGATTTTGCATGACAGTGTCTGCCTCCTCTGTTACGCATAGACATTTACCCATCTGATCTTGAACTGAAATAACTACTTTCTGAATGTAGGTACAGAGATGGACTTCAATGACTGCAGCTCTTTTGGAGGAATGCAAATGACGTTGTCTACCTCCTCCGTTATAGGCACAGGACTGAAACGCTTTGTCAATGTACCTACAGCTGAAGGGATGTCAACATCTACCTCCTCCGTTAAGCCCGTTCTTAATTGGGCAAATGTTAGTTTGCAAACCTAGCTGGAAGTATTCGGTGAACCTAGTTGGTTCCTAATTGGGCGAACGTTTACTGCATGTGGTACAGAATTATGTACACACTCATTGTTCAGCTAAATCTTCCCAATTTTCACTCTTCTGAGTCCCCAGAAACTGGCCTGAGACAGGCTTAAACTTAATCCATCTTACCATGCTGGCAAGTGCTGAAAACCATCCTGCTTGTGGCTCTGTGCTCTGCTTTCCATACTCTCTGAAAAAGATGCAATTCCTTCAAACAAGATACCCCAAACACGGTGAAAAATCAAGTAAACCTTGTAAACATATTTATGCCTAAACACACTCACGCACGCACGCACATACGCACGCATGCACACACACCCACAACACCCACATTAATACAGTGAAACCATCTTTCAACAGATTTTTAAAATTGTGCTTAAAGTGACTCAAATACTTGCAATGTACTCTTTTGTTGTAAACATCACTCTTTGATTATAATAGAGTTCTGTTTGGAAGGAGCAATTCTGGTGGCCCCACCTACTACATCTTACAGGGGTCTCACTGTATCACTGATGTCAGAAAGTGCATTCTGTGTTCTGTTCCAGTTTTGATTTGTTCAATATTTGGTAGACCCAAATAAAAGGCATAGAAAACAAAACTTAAACACACCTGTTGAAATCTGCCAAAAGCGTGGAAACAACCTGCGCATATCCCTGCAAGAAAAATGCTGATGCATGAGACTTCACTGGTTTGAAGAATGGATAAAAATAAAATAAAATAAAACACAGGAAAGCACAATCATTAACAATTAAATAGAAGACTGGGCAAGAAAAAGGAACTGACTAAAAAGTCAGCTAAACTAGTAAAAGTTAATAAATAAAATGAGAAAATAAAATAAACAAACCCAATTCAGGCAATTTTTTGCTTACAAATTAATCCCCACTCCAATACCACTACAAATGTGCATTTGGTGTCAAACCAAATCATTGAGACAAGACAAACTTCATCTCATAAAAACAGCTAAAAAAATATTGTGGAACATGAGATTATCTGCCACTGTCACTCCTCAAGGTTGGCAATAAGAGCACTTGCTCAAATTTCACTGTTAAGTAATCAGCTGCTCAAAATGAACGGAACATTCAATACAGTTTAGCTCACACACTTGGTGAAAGTAAATATTCTTCAGTGGAATCATCGTCTATTTCAATAAGAGATGACACTTTCAACATCAACTTGCACCACAATACCTCCAAAAACACAACCACTGTTCTAAGTAAGTGGCTGGAACTGTAACAAAACTCAGCAGTTTTTGTTTGTTCTGGAATACAGTGGGTCCTTTTTCAAAGGAACTGGGGCAAAAGCTGTTTATAAAAAGTTCACCTACTGGGTGAAACAGAAGAAGAGAAAATAGGACCACTTCGTCCAAATCTGTAAGCCAGGTTGTGTCAAAATGCTTCATAATTTGGCTACGTCTGACTTGTCTTACACCAGAATTCAGCTACATATTTGCTCTATTTGTTATTTTTATTTCATATGACAAAATCACTATCTATGCCACACTTCAGGCTAGTTAAGGCTAGTTTGGAAAAAAAGAAAGGAGGAAGCACAGGAACTGGTTCATCCAAACTGAGAAAAAAACAAAACAAAAACACCACTAAACACCAAATGACTAAACCTCACATCTGCATGCTGAACTGAATATTTCTTCAACATACCGTCAATGCCAATTCATCATCCAGTATCGACAACTTGACAACATAGGGATTCGCTGACTGGAATATGAAACAAAACAAACACATCATTTGTCATAAGTTGACAATAATGTTATGTTGCTTAAAAATTGCAGACTTTCCACAGTCTTAAACTTTACAAATATTCGAAGAAAAAGAAATTAGCACTGAAATGGATTCCCCTTATTCCTTTATCTGATATCACTTTCTACACTCACATATTGTGCCATCAGTTCTCACATCCACTAATTCTGTCAAATCTAAATCACACATGTATACATATCACACTGGATGCTTTTTTGTTGCTGTTTATTTCTTTTAAAAAAACATCAGTTCACCAAAATAAAAATAATTATATATTACACATATGTGAGAGTTTAACGCTTTGTTCATTCTTTAAGAGGTAGGACATATTTCAAAAACCTGACAGGATGAATCCAGGGTTCCAGTGGCCCTCAAGAAATGACCAAACATATGGTGCACCACCTCATACAATGCACCACAAAGCCATGCCAGGCCTCCTTAACGGCGACACAAAGATAGGTTACTGACCTCATATTTTCTGTACTGAACCAACAGCGTCAGAACCAGGGCCGCATCATGACCCAGAAGCTGTCTCTGGGTAGGATGCCCTAGAATCTGTCAATCAAAACAAAGAGTAAGTTGGAAAGTGATCGGATTTTCACATCCTGTCAACCACACAGAATCGCCTCAGGGTGATCAAACTCTGGCATCAGTAAATGACTTTTAAAAACTCTTCTCATGTCAAATCTACTAAAATCATTTACCAAAGACAAAGAAAAGAGTAATCAAAAGTCTAATAAACTGGCAGGAAGCATACCATCACCAACATCTGAATGTACCTATTCAGAATACATTTATTTGGCATACAGGACAGGGACAGTGAAAAGGTACCACAGATGACATTTCAAACAAAAAATAACCATGTCCACAAACATATAAACATCTGAACCCCACAATACACAGCCCTCCTTGATCACAGTCCACACATGTGCACACACACAGATATACACTCACACTCACACACACACACACACACACACACACACAGAGCCATACCTGGACAACGGCCTCAAACACGCTGTTCATCATGATATACTCCAACAGTGTGTTTTGACTGATGTTATCTGTGGCCTGCAAAAACAGAAATCAAACACAAGCGATAAAACATGGTTGTCATGCCAAGTTTACTACATCCCAGTGTCTAAGATAGTAACAACCCAGGATCACCATACATGTTGACTGATACGACTGCTGAACAGGCAAAAATGACACAAATGTGACCCTGCCTTTCAAAATGATTTGGATGGATACTATGCCACTTTCTCACTGTGGCTTATTTTTGAAAGGAGCTTCCGTCTTTTAGATTTTGGGTTTCCAGCAAAATCAGATTGCTCAGTCTTTTTTGCCCAGTCTCTTCCTTATGTCCCCAAAATGTTTATAAATGACAAAAAGTATTAATGTGACTCATTTCACAAAGTAGGGTCACAGATGCCTTCTATGCTTCACACTAACACTTGTTCAATAGGGAAACATGCAATACAAATGCCTTCATAATAGAAACATAAGTTGATCATTAATATTATTATGTATGACACTGACAGACAGGGACCCAAACAAGACTCATTAATCTTATTCTCTTCACAGAAACATCAACAACTCTCTCAAACCTCATTGCTGCAGAGTTTGTTTTACCACAAAATATTTATTACAAGTTGATTCGTTACCTCTAAAAAATGTTGATGTTCATCAGCATCACCCTGATATAACTGTAACGGTTGACTGGGCATAAAACACCAAGTTACTTACTTACTCATTGGCCTGTCCCTAATAAACCTTATGGGTTTTTTTGGGGGAGGGGGGCGGGGGGGGGGGTGGGGGGGGATGTTCAACTAAAATAAACTTCTTCTTTTTTTTCAGTGTCTTAAGCAAGTTAACAACAACAACAACAAAATACTCACTGTGATCAAGACCAAGAGAAACTTGAGAGTAAGGAGCTTCAAACCAGAAGGGTGGTCTCCCATCAAGAATGAATTCAGGCTCTCTGTCAGGGCCTGTACAGCAAACATAAATATATATATACATATTGTCCATTATCGACCAAAGTTTCATTGGCTGTGTGAAAGAGAATACAGCAACGGAGCAATGTCTTCCACGGTGACCCACCGATCCATAACCTAATCAAAGTTCACATGTATTCCACTCTATAACACACACAGACAAAAGACACAAAGGCAGCTTTTACATGCATGGACTCTTGCAAAGCAGTCGAGTTAAAAAACAAAACAACCACCACAAAATGGGTCACCACAAGCCCTCTCTCTACAGGAATATTACCTGCATCACTGTCTCAGCCGAATCAAATCCCACCAAGAGGTTGATCACATCAAATCCGTAACTGCCATGGCTCTTGCGGAATATTCCCCGCACCAGGGCACAAAGAGTCTGCAAATGGCATCTTCATTAGTTCATATTAGAGACCATACCTTCATCAACACCTCGTTCTGTTTTATTCACAAGAACTTGATGCGTGTAAGTACTCAAATGATTTTTAGCGTTATTTCAAACATTTTTAAACTTATAACGCTTTCAGCCTTGCTCTGTTTTATTCATTATCTGATTATGTTGCACCACCTGTCTGGAACAGTCTCCCTTACAAAGTTGGATCATCAAACACATACACATGTCTTTCAAATCAGATGTGTGTGTGTGTGTGTGTGTGTGTGTGTGTGTGTGTGTGTGTGTGTGTGTGTGTGTGTGTGTGAGTGTGCATGTGTGCATGTGCGCAGGCAGGTGAGCAGTAGTTTGTTTTGACAGTGGTTCTTTGCTTTGCAATGGGCTATGTGCTCCAATCCAATTTGAAAAAAACAGCACATAAAACAGTACATTATTATTATTTTTCAGATAACTGACTCCTACAAACCTGTAACGCATTAACAACTCTGATGGGATTCTCTTGCCTCAGACTCTCCGTAGCACGGAAGAAGAGAAGATTAAAGTTGTCCTGGGGCAAAAAGAAACCAAAATCGATCAGCCCATCAAACAATGAAAGTACACTTGTATGACGCAAACTGTTATCATCTGTAATTGCATAAGCATCACACACACACACACACACACACACACACACACCACACACACACACACACACACACACACACAAGCACACACAGAGAAAAAAGCAAGAAAATCAAACATTCAGACATGAGAAATGACAGCAAAAACATACATGGTACAAGCTGAAACATCTCCCTGACAAGAGCTACTTGGATTATTTCTTCTATCAGCACTCATTATGTTAACCCTTACCAATATGTATTGCAATATACATTGCATACTGGTATAATCAAACACTCGTGAAACACATACTGAAACAGTTATGGCAGAATTAGTGTTGCATTCTTACCTTGAGATTCAACAAGCCCTCTCCATTCAGTTTCTCTATTTCATTTTCTAGAAAACTTGTGTTGACCTGCAACAAGACAAAAGTCAACAGAAAGGAAAGGTCAGTTGTACATGACATGGTGTATACACACTGATCACACAGAAAATAAAAGCGACAAAACAAGATGAAGAAAACGAAAGTGCATCACAGTTTACGCCATGGATACATTAATTTAACAAACACAGACAAACAAGAACACAACATAAATCAAATCACAGGGTTCCAGGTGAGATCAAAAGATCAAGAGATCTTAGAGGAGGGAGGTGGAGCTGGACCCTCAACTTAGCCCAGAAGAGATCATGAGTAGGGAGGTGGAGCTGGGCTAAGAAAGCTGGACTTCCTTTGCTTGAGTTGTCCAAGTTGTTCGTCAACAGCAGTGCAACGGACATTGTCTTTTGACTCTGGCCAAGCACAGCAGTTGAAACAGCAATTGCGCAGTGCACAAGTCACTGGGCAATGGCGAGGGGACACTGCCCTAACACTTCCATTGTTCTGGCAGCGGTCCACGGTCTCTCCTGTCTTTTTCGGGCGGTTTCCGCGGTTGAGCCTTCACTCTGTCGTCCCCTTCCCACATTGTCCCCATCCCTAATAGGCCATCTCGCCTCCGTGGACGTAAAGCACCAAGAAAGAATAGATCGAATCAAACACTCTGAGTCTAAAAGTACAACAAGCTAAAACTCACTCACCCTCAGCAAGAAAAGCTCATCCCAAAAGTTGGGGTTTCCATAAGATGGGTCCTCTCCCTGAAACAGCAATAACAGCAATGCTGTACTCATGTCATGATCAAGCAACTGTTTGCATGCATCTGAATCACATTTACTGAGTTTTGTGGTCTAGCTTAGCTCAGAAGCTGCCTTGCAAAATGTCCGTGTGATTGATCCTCAACCACAACAAGTCACAAGAAAAGCAAAATCCCACACAGTTTACATATTTGTATACAACTTGATGCTCACAAAAAACATACAGCAAAAAAGGACACCTAGCAAAAAAGTTACAGCAGAAAAATAAGTCTGGCAAACTAAGTCAGTAATTGTAACAATATTTGCTTATAAAAATTGTCACTGTGAGTGTGACTAGTGACCCGACCTATTTTCAAAACTGTGTCACAAATGCACAAAAATGCAATGCCGGTGATCTATTGGGCGGTTCAGGCAGGGTTGTTAACTCCCTTGACTTTTGCCCGGCATTGCTTAAGTCCCTTGGCTGCTTTTACTTCCGGTGCGTCCTTTCTTCACAATGGAAGGCAGTGACAGTAAATTTGCGAATTTTACACTGCCAACTTTAAAGACATTTTTGGAGGCCTGAAGTCAGAATGTGTCTGGCAACAAGCAATAACTTGGGACACCCCAAAACAATTTGTTTCCAAGAACTCATGATCTTCTGGTCAGCCAAAAAACAATGCAAAAACACTTTATTTCCACCCTCCATCCCCTTTCCCAGGTAATTTTTGCAACTGCAACAATGGTCGTATTTGTACTGCTTCGCAATTATAAATTCAACTTCCATTGTTATACACAGCGTGAAGCAACGCCTACTCAGAAATCAGCCCGGAAGTGACGCTGTGACCTCTCACGACTTCTTGCACGAAAGATTACAAAGGGCATTCACTTGTGCAAAGCAGCTTCACTGAACGACCCAATGGCTATACTTAATACTAAATTTGCCAATGCTGACACTTAACCTTGACCAGCAGAGCACTTATCTGAATTTCTGTCTAAATCAGTCAGCTGTTTAAAAAATATATTCTATAAAAAATAAATAATAAACATTTAAATTTTAATACAGTTTGCTTAGTTTAATAGTAATAATACAGTACCAATAACTTTGAATTAATACAGCTTGCTTAGTTTAATACACTACCAGTAACTTTGAAACAAATACATGTCTACAGCATCAACTGAATTGACTTTCCATTACGAAATGTTCCATAGAACCTCTGAAAGTGGATCTTGCCTTGGCATTTGCAGGGAACAAGCCTGTTTTCTGTTCCATTGTGGGGTACAAAATGTATAGTAAAAAATAATACAAGCTTCTGGGCTGTAAATGATTTGTTGTTGTTGTTTTTGTTGCCAATTACAAAAACAATAAAACTTTGCTGCTGAGCAAAAACAAACTAACCCCAAAAAAACGTCCACCCATTTTAAAAAAATCAAATGCTGAACAACTATGCATAAATATTTTATATAAATATAAAGCATTACACCTTCAGCAAATTTAAAATACATGCTATTGATAAGTATACATGTATACGAATCACAAACAAAATAACCTGAAAGAAAGCTTCATAGATCTGAACAATCTTCTCCTTCAGCGCCATTTTCTGGTTAGAGGCCTTCCTCAGGAGATGAGAGTGACTTTTCTCTCGGCCCGACTGGGGATCTGGTGAAGTCATTGTTGCACTGTCCACTGCCAAGCATCAGATTCCTAAGTATAACAGAGAATGAAACAAAGGTTTCAAAAGTAAATAACATGATTATGAGAGAGAAATGTGATAATTTCAATATAAATAATCATATGTTGTAGGATTCTCTAAATGCAATTCCTAATCCTAGTAATCCTACTCACTGAGCAATTGACAATTGTAAACATTATATCAAATAAAAAATAAAAAACACCATGTCACTACATATTTCAAGTCGCTAGCATTATTTCAGAAATGTTGACACATTTTTTATTCACTTATTCTATTGTTATTGGTATATATTACAAAATACAAAATAACTGAAGCAGTATTGTTACCAATTAATCATACCATAAAATTAATGAATTGCAGACAAAAATGGCAGCCATGTGAATTTTTGGTCTGTTTTTGTTTTGTTTTGCAATGACTGCTGCAAAGCTGTATACCCATTTTGGGAATTATATTGCATCTCATTTTAAGCTTGTCCAAAATTTTCAGATACTGTCTGTGCAGTTCAACTAGCCTCACAAGACGTTCTCAAATACATGTAGCTTAGTGTTGCAACTCGCAAATCAATCTTAACACATGACCTTTTGTTAAACGGACTATTCTGTTGTTGTTGTTGCGGGGGTGGGGGGGGGGGGGGGGGGGGATGGGGGGGAGGGGGGTCGTTTGTATGTTTTTCCAAGTAAAACTAGTATACTAAAACCCAATCTACCGTACCATACCAATGAGTGAGACAAACTCCAGTTTGCTACGATAATGTTCGAAATAATGCTTCGAAATCAAAACCTTTTTTCCTTCCAAAATTAAATGTGAAACAGTTACAATACACGATACTATAACATTAAAATGAAGACGATCGACCAAATTCATAGAAATAAACAACATTATTACAGAAACGATCTCCAAAATTCATTTCGGCAACATGACAGACGTCTACTTCCGGCAGTCTCGCAGCGCAGAATCAATGTGGCTTGGGGTTATTTTTACAAATAGTACTACCAGTTTCAGTTTATTGTGAAAGGAGCTCTTACTTCCTAGGTTAATACTGCACCATTGTTATTATTTTGTCGAACAGTTGTTTGAAATTATATTGAAAGTCGTTATGGCAACTAAAACGCTTGACAGGGGACACAACTCTAGGGATTGCTGCGTTTCAGGTAACAAGAACACGATTATTATTATTTATTTATTATACATTTCTTGCCTCCGAATTTTTGATATTTTGTCACTTTGTAGTTTTACTATTGCATGGTGAATGAAGCCTGTTAATTTTTTCAAATGCAATATATCAGTTTAGCGATACTAACCAGACTTTGAGACTTTATCATAAATTGTTTCTCAGCTATCTGAAGCCAAGAAGACCCGCGTTTCAGTGTCTGTAACATACGTCGCAAGAATCTAGGAATCTGGCATTGGCGCTACGGGTTTGGGTGTGCAGCGGTGCTGGTGGTCTATCAGCGCTTGACCGAGGCCAGAACCGACTTAAAGCACTCAGTACTGACTTAGTGGACTGTGTCGTTGTCTAATCTGTATTGTTCTGTTGGAGTGCGACACTGTGTAGCATCTCAGTTGTTGTTTTTGATGTAGTTTTCTACCGGGTTATCGGACACAAGGTCAGTTGGGCTGCTGGATCTGATATGACGTTGGAATGTATCTGCTGGCATTGCTGGCACCAACCTCTCAGCTGTCTCTTTTTCTTTTTCTTCCATATAGTGTCCAATTTCAACATTATGAAGACTAACATTTTTAGTGTATGCTGGGTTTTTTGGTGTTTCCATGGTCCACTGGACTCTGGCATGGACAACAGGATCTTATGATTTTTTGATTTTTTTTTTTTTCTTTTCTTTTCATGTGTATGCACACGGGATACCTCAGTTGATATCTCATCTGAAGGACTTGCGCAGAATTTGACTCTGGAGAAATCTCAGGGCAGGCATGAAGCTTAGCATGTAACTGTTGCACATCCATTAGGTGACCATGCTCAGTCGTGCTTAACTTTGGCTTTCAAGAGTGAGTACTCTTGCTCTTCACTACCAACTCTTCTATCTCCTATCTCCCATCTAGCTACCCAAAGGCAAAGGGACCCACAGACTACCAATTCAGCAAAGATGATCATTAGGTAATAGGTATCCCATGGAATGAAAGAATATGTACTATTTATAACAGTGGTGAGGTAGGAGATAAATTTGATTGTTTAATTGTTCCAATGAAAATGTTAAAAGAACTGTTAAGTGTGTAGGTAAATATTACACCCATCATCCCAACAGCCCAAATTGTGTAGCATTATGAATATGGCACCAAAACTTTTGAATGCAAAAGCTTGTTAGATTTATTAGTTGTATTCTAGATTTGTTTTGTTCAAACTAACAGCAACACACAGGGAGTGGGGGGGGGGGGGGGGCTCTTTTTTGTGCACCATTGTTTTTTACAACTTTGATCTATGTTTGAGATTTGTGATTAGTATAATTTACTTACTTTTATTATGTACTTGTTTATTATTGTCAAAGGCAGACAACTGAATTTCCTTTTCAAGGATTAATAAAGTAGTATTGTATTGTGTTGTATCACACTTTCTTCAGAGTAAAAAAACTGACCTCAAATTAAAACTAATAAAAGCCTTTCATGATGCGATGTTTCATCGTTATTTCTGAAGGGTGAACTGCACTTGTGCTGCAAGCGTGCAGTCTTCCACCATCATGGAGCTCACCAGTGATGTAAGTGCAGAGCGTGTACATTTTCACAAGGAGCAGAAGATTCTGAATGACATCGCACAAGAGGCCCGAGACCAGGCCTCGGGTTTTGCTACACTGTCAGAAGAAGCTCTGTTTGAGAAGGTTGAGGCCATTCTGTTGGAGAAGATCAAAAGCGGGGACAGTCAAGCATATTTTCAACTTGGCTTGCTCTTTTTTGAACAGGTTAGTTATATTTAAGATTCTGTTTGTTTGAAATGTATGTTCATGTGGTTTTTGTCATAAGGTGTTTGTACAGCGCAGTGAGTTTAACTCTGGTCAAAGAACAGTGCTTTATGTAATGGAGTGGTGGAGTGTAGAAGGACAGAGACACAGGCAGCAGAGTCAGTAAAAATGGAGACCACAGCAGGCAGAACGGCAGCAAGGGTTTTATTCTACAGCAGCAGACAATTTTCAAATCATCTGTAAAAGATTTGTATTACATATTTTATTTTGTTAATACCTTGCATGCATTCATAATTTAATTTTGTCATGTGTGCGCGGGTGCATGGGGGGGGGAGTGGGGGGGGGGGGGGGGGAGAAGGGGAATCTTAAGCAGTCAGTGTTTGCAGCCTGTTGGTGGTATTTAGCAATAACTTTTACATAATTGCTTACAGTGCACCTTATAATAGTCCTGGCCTGTCTGTTTGTGTGTCAGTCTCCCCCCCCCCCCCCCACCCCCCCCCCCCCCACCCCCACCCCCCCCCACCCCCCCACTTTCATCTCTTCTCCTCTCTCTCTCTCTCTCTCTCTCTCTCTCTCTCTCTCTCTCTCTCTCTCTCTCTCTCTCTAAATGATGCCTGTAATTTTATATTTACTCATCAGTAGCTTAGCAAGGACTAGTTGTTAGACAGGTTTTTGACTAAACCTAAACTACAGTCCTTCTAAAGTAAAGTTTTTGAGTTCAAGCCCAAGTTCAAGTTTGAGTTCTCTCTCTCTCTCTCTCTCTCTCTCTCTCTCTCTCTCTCTCTCTCTCTCTCTCTCTCTGTCTGTCTGTCTGTCTGTCTGTCTGTCTCTCTCTCTCTCTCTCTCTCTCTCTCTCTCTCTCTCTCTCTCTCTCTCTCTCTCTCTCTCTCTCTCTCTCTCTCTCTCTCTCTCTCTCTCTCTCTTTGTAGACCAGTGCTTGCTATACAGATGCTGGTATCATCATTTATCACATCACTGAAAAGTGATTTACTGTTGTTACTGTGCTCAGTGTGTGTGTGTGTGTGTGTGTGTGTGTGTGTGTGTGTGTGTGTATGAGTGAATGCAGCATTGCCTTGAATTGTTAAACACCTACTGTGATTTATGATCTGATCTACATGAG
The DNA here is from genome assembly GCA_018857735.1 of Alviniconcha marisindica. Taxonomy (NCBI): domain Eukaryota; kingdom Metazoa; phylum Mollusca; class Gastropoda; family Provannidae; genus Alviniconcha; species Alviniconcha marisindica. The sequence goes on along the minus strand of JABMCL010003259.1, from coordinate 287,857 downwards.
AGAAAAAAATCCTTGCTTTTTTCCCCCTTCCCCTCCACCCGTACCACTGACCCATGTTATGTTTTTGTGATTTACAAATAATTGCAAGTTATGTCAGCACCATTTTTGCTGTGTATACATCTTATTTATTCATTATCATTTCAAAGTATTTTCAATGATTTTGCTGTTCCTGTATGTTTATTACTATTAAAAGTGGTAGTATTATATTTTATTTGTTTGTATATTGTTTATCCTGTTTAAATATTAATCGGGTTTGTAAAGTTTTTTTGTTTTTGTTTTTTTAATAATTTTTTCTCCATTTTTCACTTATTCAGTAGTTTAGCAAGGACTGGTAGTTGTTAGACAAGTCTAAATGAACCTAAACTACAATCCTTGTAAAATAAAGTTTTTGAGTTTGAGTTCAAGTTTGAGTTATCCCTCTCACACACACATCAAAACCTTTTTTTTTATAGCGTAAATTTCACTTTTTAGATTTACACAAGCCAACAGAATATCAGATATCTGCAACCATTCTTGTATTTTTTATGTGTGTGTATATATTTTATTTTATTTTTAATTTTCTTTTAATATAACCTTTCTGTGAACAGACATTGTACTTTCTTACTCATTGTTGCAGGGAGTGTTTGAAAAAGCTCGCATTTACTTTGAGCGCTCCAAAGACTTTGACTACCAGTCATTGTATCAGCTGAGCGTCATGATGTATGATGGGATAGGAGGAAAGCAAGACACAGTAAGTGTTACATCATGGTCTTGTTCATAGAACTGATCACATTCTGTATCATGGCAGCTCTGTCACGTCGTTGATGATGTAGAGCTTAATGTCCTCGGATGTCAGTTGATGTATTAGGGACAAACTGTGAACAATGCGTAAGCATGGTTCAGTGTTGCTTTACATCCACATAAACCATAAGGCTCATTAGGACGGGGAGCCCAGGATGGCCACCTCAACTTTCACACAGCTCCTGAGCTCTGAGCTCTGTCACTTTTGCACTGGCTGTAATAAATGTGTGTGTGTGTGTGCGTGGGGGTGTGGGGTTGTGCTAGGAATACAATACTGTGACAATGTAATTATTATTCTTGAGGTTTTAATGGATACATTTTTGTTGATCTTATAAAGTGCAATGTGCCCACCCTTGTCAATGAGATGTGACACTATAGAAGCGACTGGTATTATTATTATTACTATTATTAGTACTATAGTAGTATTATAACTTGTTTTAGCAGTGAGTATTTGTCTTTCATGCAGACTTGGAACTGGCATGTATTCACATTCTATTCACTGTACATTCAGAGTTCATTCTGAATGAGTTCTCAAAAGTCAGTGAGTACTTAAAATGGTGTGGCATGACACACTTTGCATTCCTTAACAAAAGTGGGCCAAGCAGCCTTCTGATTGGCCAGTTGCATCACCTCATCTTTCAAACATATGACATGTCCAACAAATCCTGCCATTTTCCTTTGAGTTTTGAATTGGACTGGGCTCATTTTGTTGGGGAGTATAGGACATCTAACTGAAGTCTGTTAATGGACCACTGATCTATTAGATAAAGATTCTTCTGATTTCATATATATATATATATGGAAATAATCAATTTATTGGAATCAATAGATTTTTTTAAAATGTATTTGGATCTTATTTTAGAATGTCTCCCTCCCTCCCAGTCATTCTTGTTTCAGACTTTAAGAAATAGATCAGGCAAACAAATAACTTGTATTCATGTTCCTGGTGTAAAGCATGAACAGTTTCCTGTTCATTCTTTGCAGGAGTCACTCTCCTGGTTGTCCCTGCAGCAAGGCTACCCTGACAGGGGCCATATTGTCCGTCTCATGAACTCATAGTCATTCCACACCCGTGAATGCATCAGAAATGAATGGAGCGTGAATGAGCAAATAGGATTAGCCCTAACACATATGTCTGCATGTACATTATGCATGCAAACGTCAATGACAAATGTTGTTATTGCTTTTCAGACAACAGCAGTGGAGCTGATGAAACAGCTGTCCAATTCCACTTCAAGACATGCAAAGCACTTGCTTACTGCTGTGCGGTTTAACATTGGGAGGGCATACTTCCAAGGATATGGTGTCCCACGACAGTCTGATAGTGAGGCTGAAAAGTGCGTTGGCAAAATGTGACTGTCAGTATCTAGGTGTTTGGCCAGCTTGAAAAATGGACTATGGTGTTGAAATCAGTGTCAGGCTGTCTGACTGTGACTATATAATTATGCTGGCATTTGGGGGAATGCTTTAAGGGGATAGCTTTCTCAGAACATGTTTTATTCAACAGCGTCAGGCTGTCTGATGGAGTCTACATAATTATGCTGGCGTAACATGTTTTATGCAACAGGTAGAATGAATCCAGCTAAATATTAAAAATTCTGCAATGGTTTTGCTGAATGTTTTTAACTAAATTCTTTGTGTGGTGATTATAGCATAACTGGATAATATGCAAAACACTGTCAAGTGTCACAGCTGGCCTGCTGGCCACCATTGGCCACTTTGATCTTGTTCCATGAGCGGTGTAAGTATGCAGCCTTCGTGCCCAACTTAAATAGGCTTTAAGTATCTAGTTTGATCTCATCTCCCTGCTGGGCAAAACCTGTTTGGGAAGGCCAGCTCCTTTAACTTTAGGTTTTATAGCTGAGATTTTTCAAACAAACTGATGAGGATAGATGAACCTATATGTAAATGTGGGTTTTGGGGTTTTTTTTGTTTTTTTTTTGTGTGTGTGTGTGTTTTGTTGTTGTTGTTGTTGTTTTTGGGAGGGTACTTTTTTTCATTCTGTTTCTGTATTTACTTGTCTCTGTGACTTTGACTGCATTTTCATGGCCATAAAGAGAAGTATGGTTCTCAAAGCTTTAATTTTTTGTAATTCTTCCAACATTAAAATGAAACTTTGTATGGACATATATATATATATATATATGTATATATGTCCATACAAAGTTTACATGCATTCTGAGGCAGCATTGGTTTCTTTTTGTATTCCTGTGTATTTTCCATACTAAGTTGTCTCTGGAGAGGTACTAGCAAGGACCTAGATCCCACTGAGTAGGGTTTTTTTTGGGGGGGGCGGGGGGGGAGTGGAAGGAGGAGGATATTATACCTAATGCTACACTGTCACCACCAGACTGATTTCTGCATTAAAATGGGCACCATTGAGAGCTATTTCATTAGTTGTCAGGAACAAAGTCCCAAGACAATGTCCATAAATCACAACTTTTGAAGAGAAAGGAGAGCCAAAGCGGGGGGAATCGAACTGATGCTGTCCGCTTACCAGCCTGACACCTTACTGCCAGGCCAAATTGGCTCATGATTTTTTTTCTTTTTTCTTTTTCTTTTTCCTGTTGTTGTAATTAAATGTTTTATGATTGGAGTGAATGTGTGATGAGTGTACTTGGCACCACAAAACATTCCTCGTGCAATCATTGTATTGACACTTGGCAATAAAGTTATATTATTGTATTGATGTGTTTGTCTTCTTTCTCATCTCTCTGGTTCTTTTCTTCCAGGTGGTGGCTCATGGCAGCTGATGATGGCAATCCACTGGGCAGCATTAAAGGGCAGTGTACTCTAGGAATGTTCTACTCCCGACAGAGCGACAGTCTGGACCTTGAAAAGGCCTTCTTCTGGCACTCAGAGGCCTGCGGCAATGGCAGCTTAGAGTCTCAAGGTAGACTACTTTAACTTGCACGCAGCAGTCACTTCATTTAAGCTGAAGCATGCTTTCCTTGGAAAAGTTGAAATCAGCTCTGTTACAGTGTTAAAATGTCCTGCAGAAGCCAGGTAGCATTCTGTTCAAGATTCAAGATTACTTTATTATCTCATCAGAGAAATTAAATACATTGCTAAACATAAACCACATCACAGTAGATAATAACACATACTGCATATTTTAAAACTTGAGGAACAACTGTTGAAAATACATGTAATATAAAAAGGTACATATTAAATAAACGAGTAGGCAGTGTGTGTGTGTTTATGTGATTTACTGAGAACTGCATGGATAATGTACTCAACTCCATTCTTCACAACATCCGGCAGCACACATGCATGATGCAAGATGCGCTTTGATTGGCAACAGCTCAATGATAATAATAACAATAATAATAATAATAATAAAGGACATGTACGATGCACCTGATCTATCAAAAAACATGACAGTGCTAGATGTGTGTAATAGCAGAGCAATAATCAACAAAATACATCAGCACACCCACTTTGACACCCTTCCACACGCACATGCGCCCACATGCACACACACACACACACACACGTGTGCACACACACAATATTATATACAACAGTAAAAAGATTACATGGATACAATTAGATCCGGTTCTAATTGTTTTGTCATTGTGGGTTACCCGTAAAGGGGGAATCAGAAATGCCAACACATGATGTGTTTGCTTGTGAAACTGCATCACCACTCTTACCCATAGAGACAAAATGGCTAGTGTATGCTGGTCTTTAAACTGTCCCTCTGACAGTCTGTGCTACTGTATCAGACTGGCGTGTGCAAGTAGACTTAGCACCTTGCTACATGCAGCCATGCCACTATATTGGTGACTTGGTAATAAGGTCAATTCACATCGTATTGTCTTAGATATGTATATATGTGTGTGTGTGTGTTTGTGTGTAATAACTAATAATATGTGTGTGTAAAAACAAAACATTCTGCTAGTTCTAAATTGAATTTGAACACTGTTGCTCTGGGTTTAATTATCAAAGCTGTGTATTCATTCTGTTGTCTTTGTTCCTTTGAGACTAATATAATGTCTGCATATGATAATTATTTTGCAATCTGTCTATATATAGTCATACGGTTGTGCTGTAGATTCTGTCTCTTGTTACCTAAAGCAAAGGATCAGATTCTGTGTTTTTCATTTCAAGCAACTCAAAGCATGGATGCAGCAGTCCGCCATCTGTCAAGTTCATCAGCATCTCCTTTTGCTTTCTTGATCAGGTGGACGATGCACCAAAATGTATGCCTGTCTTCTGTAAAGCAGTTTCATCTGACTTGTTTTGAATCCTGATTTTTGAGCATGTGTATATATAGAGAGAGATATATCTATACAGGTGTTTGTGTGTGGGTGTGTGGGTGTTTGTGTGTTTGCTTCCTTTGGTTATTCAAAAGTAACAGTGTAAAAAAAAATCTTTACACCGGCACATTTAAAAAAATTTTTTTTTTAATCACGTATTCCATTTTTGGGGGGTGAGAACCAGTCAGTCGTATTGTTTTCTCCCCTTTTAATCCTTAGGAAACATATTTTCATCACACTTCTCACTCTGTTCCTAAGCATAGTGTTGCATGTTTAACTTTTATTTCAGTCACAAGGTAATCTTATTCAACTGTGATCTACTGTCACAAATGTTTTTGAACTTTAAGTCGGCCCATGGTTCCAACAGAATTGCCCCCTACTGGTAGTACTGTTAGCACAGCACTTGTTCCCCTGGCTAATCTTTATCCCAGCACAGTGCTCTTGCCCAGATACTGTGTGAATCTTTGTCTGCTGTTTCTATGAAAGTTGCCATGGAAACCATAATGGCTTTTTTCTTCTTCTTTTTTTAATGCTGGCTGCCCTAATTGTAATTCCTTCCGTTCTTAACAGGAAATAGCGCAAAAACAAATATTGTTGCTGTGGGCCCCAAGTGTGACATTTGTTTATTATTATGAATGAAGGAATGATTTGTTCAGAGCAATAAGACAAGTTGTACAAAAAAAATGAGAAAAATGAGTAGTTTTGTAATATTTTTTAAATTATATCTGGGGATGGGGGGGGGGGGGGGGCTGAAACTACCATGTTGCAGCAAGACCAGACTCCTTGTCTTTCTTTGCAAAGCCATAACAAAATTAAAAGGCATTAAAAAAATAAAAATAAAAACACACACCAGTGGTGTGGCCTACAGAGACACAGTTTGACATGAAAATTGAAATACGATGCTTTTTGCATGATGTGGGAGTGGTCTAATACAGAACTGAGTATGTGACACTCCCCACCCACACTAAAGGAGGAAGCTCAGCTGGCACACAGCATACAGTCTCCGTTTGACAGCCCACTGAATTTGAGGCGAAGAACCCAGCTGGCCTCTTGTGACACTTGTCTGTGGCACAGCGCCCATCTGTCCCCAGGGAACCTGACCCAGGTCTGGTGTGCTGGATAATTGTCCGCTTGGCTAATGGGAAGTGCCAGCCAGTAGGAGAGAAGGTCATCTCCCTGGCTGCTGTTGCCATTCAGTGTCTCTTTCACTGGATCGACAAAAAAGCAAAAGTACAGCAAAGTTGCTTGTCCCTCCCCCAACCCCAGCAAACCTGAGCTGCCCGCATGCAGCTTGGCTGTGACTCCGGGGTTAGAGCTGAGGCATGGCGAAAGATAGCAAAATGGTGTACTAGTCCTGTTAATTTGTCTTGACATGGTCAGCTAGAATCAACACACAAGGGAGTTAATTAGCGCTGAAAATATGTAACGCAAGTACAAGAAGTACCTGAGTCACCTACAGTAACTCTCACCTGGCATGCATGTGGCACAGCATGCCTGAAGGTTCATAAAGTCCACCAGAGGTACATCCTCAAAAAAGGATGCCCCCGAGTGGCATACATTTCAGGGACACTCATCGACACAGGTATGCACAGGCATAAGACAGAACCAGTTTTTCTTCAAGACCGGACATAGTCCTTTGATCTCGCTAGGTGATCTGAAATAATCTCAAACCATTTGACCTGAAACAATCAGCTAGGTTTTAATCTTGAGACCTTTGACCGGCAAAACCAGTCATCTACCACCGAGGCTAGTCTCAACCCACTGCCCTTCTTTTCTCCTTTGTAAACACAGACTGATCATGTTCACACCCTCTTCACCACACAGTACCCATTTTATCTTCGAGTCACAACTTTTCTCCCTGATTTTTGCGTTCCCATTTTATAGATGTGCATTTATTTTCTTCCCATGTCTTAAGTCTGTAACTATTTAATGTAATGTTGTTGCTGTTGTTATTGTTGTTGTTGTTGTTTTCTTCCAGTAAATTTATTTACGCAAGCTTAATAAGAAAGATAGTTCAACATGAATTTTTCAGTGCTAATGCCATTTTCTTGTGTTTTGGGTTTGTTGCTTTTCATGGCTGTTGTTGTTTTCAGTGTTACAAAATTCTTATGTACAAAGCCAGTTCCTATTTTCCCACCCTTTTCCATTACTCTGCATAACTCATCCTTTGAAGATGGTATGGCTGCAGTTTGGGTCAGCTGCAGACATACATGGAAATAAATAGCCTAAGCATTAAAACTTGCTTTCTGACCAATAGTGAGTTTTCAAGCTTTTCGTTCTTTTGTAAGGTTCCTTTTATTATTTGTTTGTCTTTGTTAGTTGTAAGTTTGCATTTTATGTTATTTATGATCCTTGACATTGCGCATTATGGGAGAAAGTTATAAATGATACTTGAGATTGTGTATTACGGAAAAAAAGCCCACCATATACCACAGCCTGATTGTTTTCAGGGGCCTTGGGTGTGATGTATCTCTATGGGATCGGTGTGAAGGAAAACACCGACTCTGCCTATATCTGTCTGAAAGATGCTTCAGACAGGGGCAATGTCTATGCCATGGGCAACCTCATCTCTCTCTTCTACAAGCGCAAGCTATACACCAAGGCTGCTGACTTAGCCAGCAAGTGAGTTACTTCTCCTCTCAGGCTGAGTGCTAAGCCACGGTGGTCTTGTGGGCGAAGGGTCTGTGCTGTTAATGTCTCTGATACTGGTCAGATCTGGCTAGGAAGACTTGAAATATAAAGGAAGTAACCTGCTCAAAACATGTTTGGTCCAAAAGGATGATAGCAACCTCTGCTATGATTAACTCTTTTTATTAAACAATTCTGTTTTGTATTTTGTTATTGTTTTTTTCATGTGTGTGTGTATATGTGTGTATGTGCATGCACTTGCATGTGTGTGTGTGTGTGTGTGTGTGTGTGTGTGTGTGTGTGTGTGTGTGTGTGTGTGTGTGTGTGCATGTGTGCATGCAAGCATGCATGTTTGTGTGTTCCTTTAGATCAGTGGATATGAGTCTCTTGGGCATTTTACCCTTCTAGTTCTTGGTACATTATGCTGTATGAATAAATTCGTGATCTTTAAAAATGTAGAAGACACAGGCCATTTTCTAAAAGGGGAGGGAAAGTCAGGAGGGGAAGCAATCTGTGTAACCTTTGTAGATAAGGCACCACTTTTCTTCATGTATTCATTCATCTTTGTACATTCGATGGCTCGAGCTCCGTGATCCTTGGAATGTGGCTGTGTCCGTTTTCAGGGTGGCTGTGCTGAATGACGTCCAACTTATTGCCCAGGAGACAGACTGCCTGCCAGGCTACATTTCCAAGGGCATCAGCATGGCATGCTTCTACTTCGCTCGCTGCCTGGCTGGGGGCTTGGGTGTGAAACAAGACCAGCCTCGTGCCAAAGAATTCTACTCCAGGGTATGAAGTGATTGCTAAAGAGGGGAGGGGGAAGTGTGTGTGTGGGGGGGGGGGGGGGGGGGGACAATGGAGGGGGGAGGGTCAATGGAGAGGGGAGGGGGTAACTGGAGGAGGCCCAGAATAGAGGGTTCTACACTGAGTTTAAAACCCTGCCTCCTCCTGTGGTTACAGCTCCGCATTGCATGGATATAACCACCGGTGTTAACTGGTGGAAATCACAATGATTTTTTTCTTTTTCTTTTTTCAGCCTGATTTTCCAGCACTCAGATGTGTGTACCAGCCTCGCTTGATTGCAAGCTGATATTTTTTATCACGAGTGAACATGCACCAATAGGGTACTTAATTATGAAGGCTTTGTTTGGAATTCACTTGTCAGTTTGTGATCCAGACAAGGCACTGCCCGTCTTTGGGATTTTTACATTATTATTTGTGACTGTCTGATTGGCTGAAACCACTCAGGTGATTAGCAGCCCAGAACCCTCTATTTTGTCACTTTCTGATTGGCTGAAACCGCTCAGGTGATTCAGGTGATTGCTAGCCCATAACCCTCTATTTTGTCACTTTCTGATTGGCTGAAACCGCTCAGGTGATTCAGGTAACTGGCAGCCCAGAACCCTCTATTTTGTCACTTTCTGATTGGCTGAAACCGCTCAGGTGATTGCTAGCCCGTAACCCTCTATTTTGTCACTTTCTGATTGGCTGAAACCGCTCAGGTGATTCAGGTGATTGCTAGCCCATAACCCTCTATATTTTGACTTTCTGACTGGCTGAAACCACTCAAGTGATTGGCAGCCCAGAACCCTCTATAGCAGCTTCCCAGAGGGAATAGTATACCCTGGGGCTGCTTGGTTGGCTTGTTGCTTTGGCTGATAGGTCATAGGAGTTTGTTTGTTTATTTAGTGTGTTGGTAGGTTGTTTGATTGGTTGGTTAACTAGTAGAATGTTCTTTGGATGCTTCTTTGCTTGTGCGGATGTATTGTCAATAGCACTCTTGAAAATAAGACATAAAAAGCAAGTGGCACTGGTTGAACTTTTTCCTTTGTGATGCTGATGAAAGATGAGGTTCATTTCTGACACAATTAATTTAATGTCCTTGCTGTTTGGCCACACAGACAGTGGGCCTCTTTTCAGAGGCCCTGGGTGGGGTGATTTGAGAATGGAGCATCAATACCTCTGTTGAAATGCACAGATAAAGGCTTACTGGTCATTCAGGCATGTAAACAACATTGTGATAGAACATTGTTCCATTTGTAACTAGCCTTCCCAGATTTGTTTCCAAACAGGTCTTGTCCAACATGCAGAATGAAATCATAATAAAAATGTGAAACTGAGGGATTTTTGTTTCAAAATGTCCCATTGATTTTACACTCGAAAGATTATTTTGTGAGTGGTGATCAACAGGATCAGTTGTACTCTTCAAGTATGACAGCTAGCTGGCCCAGTGCCTGCTACAGCTACAGATTATTTTTTAAAAAATAACATTTTTGGGGGTGTGTGTGTGATGTGGACAAACATCAGAGAATCTGAACAGTGTAAAGAAATGATACAGGACACTTGACACTAGTGTTTTATGCATCCTATTTCACTTGAATCACCAGTCATGGAACTCATTTTCTAAATTTGATATGAACTTGTTTGAACAAAATCCTCAGTTTTGAAATTTTAGTTTGATATGTTCTGCCTGTTTGACAAGCAGGTTTTGGGATGGATAGTGCATTAGGAACTCCAAGCTTTTTTGATTCCCCCCCCCCCCCCCCCCTTGTGGGTGAATGTTGGAGGAGTCATCAGCCCATAAAGCTGACATACCTTTTAGATCTTCAGTGACTGCATGGCATACACACACAAAAAAAAAATCTTTTTCTATTTGTTGTGGCTTTGGAACTTTTCACATAATTTTTATTCCTTGACTATTTATCTTTCAGAGTTACCAATTTGACCCAGATGTCTGCGCCAGACTTCAGAATATCACCCAGCATGGAGTTATATAGTGCAATGCAGTCAGCGTGTATGTACCATTTGTTTTCAGTTGTTGTTGTTTTGATTTGTTGTTGTTATTGTTGTTGTTTATTTTTTTAAATATATTTTAGAACTCCACTGTCCCTTGCAGGGAATTTAGGATGCTTTTCCGGGGTAAGGCACAGCAGCTGCAAGAGCAGCGCTACCCATTCCTACCAGTGTGTGCCGTATGTTCGTGTGACCAAACAATTGTATGGCTGCCAATGTCTGGGATTTTTAATGTGCACACAGATGTTGATGCATGCAATTGCACATGGGGACTGTGTGGACACTGTAAGAGAGTCTGCACTAAAAGTTGACTCTGGGAGAAAAATCCCATGCCACACCGGGGACTTGAACCTGCGTTGGTATTGTGCCTGGCTTTTCAGTCAGATGCTGTACCCACTGAGCTATCCCTGACCCAAATGTTTGTTGTGATAAAACTGTCATGGATTAAATGCACACAAAGTTGTTTATTAGGGGATATTACGCTAGGTTTTTAATCTTCAAAACCAGGTGGCTTTGAGGAAGGAGTATTGGATACCAGTTGTGTCAAATGTTTAGGCATCAGCTGTACCATACGTCAGCAGTGAAATGTCTCTAGTATTTCAATGAAGGATGAGTTAATAGAAATCAGTGTAATATCTACTTCTTTGCAAACTCATGCACATAAGGGGTTAAACTTTCACACAAAAACAACTATGTGAATCCAAGTAACAGCAGGAATGTCAGGCCGTCTCTCCAGCCAGCCAGATATGGCAAAAACGTTAGAGTTGCAATTTTGCTGGCCACTATAGTGTATGTGATAAATGTCAGACTCTGCATGCTGTTAGAATTAAATGAGCTTGACCCATTCATGCCACTATTTGTTTCACCAACCTTTTTCTTTGCTTTCCTTTAGGAGAAGCCACAATCATCATGTTGAATATTCAGACTTTTGAGGAATTTGTGCGTGTATGTGTGTGTGTGCATGTGTGTGTGTGTGTGTGTGTGTGTGTGCATGCATATGTGCATGTGTGTGTGTGTGCTTTTTAGCAGAATTGTGAAGTCCTGAATAGTGTTTGCTATATGGGGTGTTTTAGGTTTTGCCATGTTTACTGCTGCCAGATGGATTTCCCCACGGAGCAATAAAATTGTATTTTATTTTGCTGCCATTATACATTGTCTGGCTGTTTTCATACCAACCAGCTGCCAGGCCTTCTCTTATCAAAAGATGGACATGGGAGACTATTTTTCACAAAGATCTTAGTGCGTGCTGTGCACACAAAGGCAAGACAGGCACTGATGAGTCTGCATGAGTGCAGACTCTAAATCACTGAAAAACAGTCCTCCTCTCTGCCATGTCCAGCAGTCAAACACTGGCCACTATCTTTGCAGCCCAGTGCACTGGCCAAATGGCCTTGAACTCCCAGCTTTGACTGCATATCAAGGTCACTGCAACATCACTGCCATGTCCAGCAGTCAAACATTGGCCACTGTCTTTGCAGCCCAGTGCACTGGCCAAATGGCCTTGAATTCCCAGCTTTGACTGCATGTCAGGGTCACTGCAACATCAGACAGTTGAAGTGTGATTGGCAGAAATCTTTTATCCATTCATATTCAGACTTTGTTTGATTGTTATATACATGCAGAATGCTTTGCTGAATGTTGTGTACATAGTAAAGGGACATAATTGGAATGTTCTCTCACTTGACAAAACTTTTAATATTGGATTTTCTCAGACACTGCTGAAGCAAGATCATTTAGTCTTTGCATTGTTACCGTCTCAGTTGACCACTACCCATTCATACCTTGTACCAGTTTTGATGAGCTTGAACTTCATTTATAATTGAATTTTCATAAGAGAGCTAACTGATTTTGGGGAGACAGAAGGTTATACCATTTTTTTATGATTCAGAAGAAAATCAGTTTTTTTTCTTTTCTTCTTCTTAAGATCAGGCTACTATCTCGATTGAACTTAAACTCAAAAACTTTAATACTCAAGGATAGTAGTGTTAGGTCCATTTTGACCTCTCTAACAGCCAGTCCTTGCTTTACTACAAACACAAATAAGCACAACTATACTACAAACAGATATTATAAGCATGAGTAAGCAGTTGATTAATGCAGTTTCACAGAGTTCCTACAAATATGCAGGAACATCAGAATTAAATTTCTTTCATGGACATGTGTACATGTATACAACACTCACATTTTTTGGCAAACATGTGATTAAACAAATCCATCAAAATTTGACAAATTCAGACAGATTTTTGTGCAGATTACATTTCAAACAAGGAAAAGAAATACAGAATTTTATTTTTGGAGGTAGGGAGTCCCAGAGGGATTGAGATTGTTTAAGAAAGTCAGTGTGCATATTAGTTGTGTTTTCTGTGTATTAGAACAAGTCATCCAAGGTTTTGTACTTCTTGTTATGTGTGCATTTGTTTGAGTCTAATTCTTGTGTGAGGACTGGACATTATTGTGGTATTTGTGACATGCTTAAGTGGAACTTTAGTGTTGAGATTGTTGCATCAACCTGCCTTTGTTGACTAGTAGTGCCTGAGGTCTTCATCAATGCTCAACACTTGTCTTGCTGTCAGTCTCTCTTCCTATTCAGAAGAATGGCCCACTAGAACTTTTCTGTTTGACTTTCTTAATCTCTGAGCAAACAGTTTCCTTTGTGGACAGTATTTATTTGCTGCTGAAACTCCTTGTTGGCAGTAAATTTGTGTTTCTTTGTTTAATCAGCACATCTCTCTCTCTCTCTCTCTCTCTCTCTCTCTCTCTCTCTCTCTCTCTCTCTCTCTCTCTCTCTCTCTCTCTCTCCCCACCGGCTCTGCAAAAAAAAATTTGAAGTCTTAAGCTTTTGTGGACAGTAAATGATCTGAATTTGAGTCTTTCTCTGATACTGTCCCCATGTAGTGTCGTGCTTTCTTCTGTGTGAACATCTTGTCAATTTTTGTGACAATGGATTCTTGAAGTGGCATATCATGACTTTTTTGTGCTGTTCTTTGGCTATGTGGATGCAGCTATGGTCAGTAGAAGATATATTTGTGGGGTGTGTGTGCGCGCGCTTGTGTGTGTGTATGTGCGCGTGCCTGCGCGCACATGTGCATTTGCATGTGTGTGTGTTTCTGTTATATAGATATAGGTGAGTATCAGTGTCTTGCAGGTTTTTTTTTGTTTTATAAATTTAATGTGTACAGTGAAAATGTCCATCCTTCTTTTCTCCATCAAACCATACAAATTGTGTGCTTGTCACTCAGAAGTCCAGTTTAAAAAAAAAAGTGGTTGTTATGTGAAAGATGGATCAGAATGCATTGTTGTCCAGTAGAAGACTAGTCAGAATTTTCAAGCAGGAAACCATTAAAACCAATCAGTAGGGTTCTGACTGTCAAGCAGAAAACCAGTCAGTATATGACGTGGCTGTCAAGTAAGAAAAGACCTGTCAGAATATGTGGTTGTCAAGCATAAGACCCATCACAATATATGGTCATCAAACAGAATACTGGTAAGGATGCATATTTGTCAAACAGAAGACCTATCAGAATGTGTGCTTGTCAAGACAGATGATTGATTTTTTAACACCCAGTCAGTCATAACAGTTATATCAGGGTGAATGTGTTTGTCAAGCACAAGACCAATCAGAATGTGTTTGTCACTGCAGAAGACCAATCAGAATGTGTGTTTTTCAAGCAGAAGACCAATCAGAATGTGTGTTTGTCATGCAGAAGACCAATTGGAAGTGTGTTTGTCAAGCAGAAGACCAATTGGAATGGGTGTTTGTCACACAGAAGACCAGTCAAAATGTGTGGTCATCAAGCAGGCGATTAACCAGGATTGCGCTACAGTGGCAAACGACCACCACAATGAAACGAGGCAGTGTGAGGGGCTGGAGGCAGGAGTGTGGTTTCTTGATGCTACAGTTGGAAGGTGTGGCCACTGTTTTATGACTTTGCCCTCTGCCAGTTAGCAAAACAGATTTTTAAAAACTTAAAAACTTAAAAATGGATGTGTGTTAGGAGGGGCAGCAGGGGAGAGGGCAGGAATGCAGAATCATGCTGATGGTGGTGTACTAACATTCGAGATACAAGATTCCCTGCTCCTCAACCTCCTGGGATTTTGGTCCCCTCCAGAACTTCATCAGAAGCAATTTCCTAGCAAATTTTTGTTTATGGCAGTCTGATCATCCTGAGGTGGCCCTGTGTGGCTGACAGAACATTAAAATCCAAATACTAATAACTTAATAAATGATGGTTCATTTTTGTGTGTTTGTTTGTTTGTTTTACTTTTCAGTTATATATTATCAGGTTGGTCTTTTGTCAGAGGTTCTGGTGCATTCAGCTAACATAACTTAGTTAGTTCTCAAGCTCATCTGAGGGTCTGCAAGTCAGAGGTTGTGATGTCAGCTGGTTCTCACACAAATCCTGTGAGAGTTCTGAAGTGCAGAATTACATGTGCACCATGTCCAGTCCTGGCTTTTCTTGTAGCGTTGTATACTCATTCCTTCATGCTGCACAGGCATTGGATTTCTTCACCTTGTTGACAAGGCTTGATTTTAGCCACCTTCCAGTATTATTGTTTGCATATTTGTTTATTTCTTACAAACACAGGCACTTAACGGCTTCTTCTTTTTTAACTCATTATCTGGCTGTCTTTTCTGTTATGTGCTGTGGTGGGATGGAGTGCCAGATACAACATGAACACACACACACAAAAACAAAAACAAGTGATGCCAGAAACCCATGGTCATCAGTAAGAGATGTACTGCTAGAGCATACTTATGTTTTGATTACTGTATGTGCAGTTCACTTTGTACAGCATTGCGTGTGTATGTTTGTGTGTGTGTGTGCATGCCTGCGCGCGTGTGTGTGTGTGTGTAAGGTGTGTACATGCATGTGTGAGAGAGAGAGACTGAGAGGAGATCATTATTGCTGTATGGTACTCTTGGTTGTTGATTGAATAGCTGAACTGGACTATGTGCAGATGGAAGCATTGTGAAGGCTATGTGTCATTGTCAGATAGTATTTATTTCCATAATTTATTTCTATAAAATCCCATTGATTTGTTCTATAAAATCTCATTGATTTGTTCTGATTGCTCTTTTTTTTTATCACCCTTACCTTTTGTTTTTGCTATATTTATTTATGCATACACCATACTTGTCTGTGATATTAGTCTCCCTTTTTTCTTTTCTTTTTTCTGTTCCTTTTTGAAGAAGGTATGACAACGCATCATTCCAAGATGTAGAATTTGATATACCTATGATATACGTGTTTCCACTTGCATGACAAAACAATGTAAGTTATGTAATGATGAGTGGTCAGCCAGCTGGTCATGGCCAAGTCTTAACATTTACTTTGGGCACTGCGGCCATGTAAAATATCCAGTGTGTTTGGTAACGATAATCTTCAGTGAAGTTAAAAGTAAACCCGAATGAAGAAACGCCACAGACGCTGTTGATAAGACTGGAATTTAAACACACACACACGCACACACACACACACACACACACACACACTAACACACACACTCACACTAACACACACACACGCACACACACAATTACACATACCGCAATTTTTCACTTGCTTTATCCCCCTGTTTGTGGAGTCAGTGTCTGTGACTCAGAATTGTGACCCTGAGTGCTACCAGTTTGTGCTCAGCAGTCTGCATTAATGACGTCATAAACAACAATGGTGTGGTGGTCTTGAAGTCACAGAGCTTCAGATGAGACTGTAAACTGAGGTCCCTCCTGTGCATATGCATGCCAAAAGATCACATACACACTTTAAAGTTCTTATAGTCCAGTTCAGAGTTGGATGGATTATAGAAACACCAAAACAACCCAGCATACACTGAAAGTGTCAGTCTTCAGTGTGTTGAAGTTGGACACTATAGCGAAGAAGAAGAAGAAGCTTCCATAAAGGTTAAAGTTCAAGCTGGCTTTTATCATTTAAGAACAAAGTAAGATAGCCAGTAGCCACACTTTTTCTTTCTTTCTTTCTTTTCTTCTTTTTTCTGAGTGAACAAGGCAACACATACTGACTCATAACATACTCTTAACACAAGGGCAAACTATTTGTCTGAGCAACTTCATGCTGACGGAGAACCAGTTACGAAATTTATAAATGTTGAATGTGGGTTGGCTCACATATTTGCGCTTTTTGTCATGTATTCATAAACGTGCTCAGCTTTCCAAAGAATTTTTATCAGAATATTTATAGTGCTTTATAGTACAAATGTGTCGGTTGACAGAATGGAGATCCTGGCCCTTTCAGATTTCTTTTCTTAGCATATACTTGGGTTTTTATTCCTGTTTTGTAGGAGTATTGGTGTGCCTTGGCCAAATAAAAGAATATTGCATTTCGTTTTCAGCAAGTTTGTGATTGTGAGATGGGAAATTGTTGATAGGGTAATCAACCCCCCCATCCCCCACCCCCACCCCTCACCCCCCTCTCTCTCTCTCTCTCTCTCTCTCTCTCTCTCTCTCTCTCTCTCTCTCTCTCTCTCTCTCTCTCTCTGTCTCTCTCTCTCTCTCTGTTTCTCTCTGTCTCTCTCTGTCTCTGTCTCTCTGATACAATGCAGTGCAATACAATACTATAAAACACAATTTTATTGTCCCCATATGAGAACCATTTTTGAAAAATCTGCAAAAGAGAACTGCTTGCCTTAATCTGACAAAAGATTAAACACCCAAACACCCAAAAAGAACTTTTATGAGAGGGCAGCAGCATGAGTACAGCAAACGTGAAACATTGTACACACACGAGATTATTAATCATCACAATTATGCAGAAAGCAGTTCTTTTTATTGACCAAAGTGAAGTGTACTAACTACATGAATAATTATACAGAAACTAAGTGATCCACATGAAGCACAGGTGAACACACACAAATATGTATAGTGCACGCACTCGCACACTGTAATCCTTTGAAAAATTGAATAGGCACATAAACGCAGTAGTTAAGATCTACAACGCAATAGTGACAAGATCCGAAACACATAAAAGGATGAAAGGAATGCTAATTGAATATGACAAAATTTGTGCAAATTTTCAGGATGGGCCCTTTTTTTCAAGCTACAAAATTCAATACGTTACATTTAAACAGTGAAACATGAAAATGTACTTATGCACATGCAGTAGTGATAGATTTGCATTCACCATTCAGTCTTGCATCTCTCTCTCTCTCTCTCTCTCTCTCTCTCTCTCTCTCTCTCTCTCTCTCTCTCTCTCTCTCTCTCTCTCTCTGTGGGTGGGTGTTCCACAATGATTTGATGGTAATGTTGCCAACACACACTGACAAACACACATACGCCTGCACACACACACACACACACACACACACACGTCACACACACAAAGTGACAAACATGCCATCACACACACAAACACGTGCGCACGCACGCGCACACAAATACACCTTGTTTCCTAGAGAATATCACTGAAGCAGTCATAATGGAACTAGTTTGCTTACTCTTGCTTTCTCCAGTCACACACACATGCACGCACACATGCACACGCACACACACACACACACACACACACACACACACTCACTCATCACTCACACACGGCGTTCAGAAGAGTTCAGCTCTGGATGTAAAAGACGTTCAGTTATGACTAACATCACATTGTGCATTAAACCATGAAATAATGACAAACACAGACCAGTGAAAGGAGAATCCCATTTGCCTCTGCTGCGCAGCCTCGGTTGCTGCAACCTTCCTTCCCCACAACATGACAGTGTTATTCCAACTAAAACACCGCTCCTTCCTTTTTTAGAATTATAGAATAACTTATAATAATAACATGTCAGCAAGTATTCTGCAAGTTAAGCATACAGATTCCTCACATACAAACAGTATTGACAAAACATTAAAATTGCTACTCACGGCCACCAGATATGACAGTTTATTCACTGTTTCTTGCAAAGATACATGTTGCTTATATTTCTGTTTACAAAAGTTAATGTAACAATATCTTTTAGTACATTACTTGAAGCTTTATAAGCCGCTTTTGGACAATTTGATCACATATGTGATCCTCACTGAACACGTTTTGCTGCTGGTCCGCCATGACACAGGAAACCAAGGGTAGCTGGAACTGACATAGAAAAGGAAAAAGTTCAGTTATCTGTACTTGGGTGGGTGGGTTGGGACTGAATTGTGTGTGTGTGTGTGTGTGTGTGTGTGTGTGCTGTTTCCGTCGGAAGTCTTGAAGGCAATCGTGATAGGCCGCGTGGGCACGCTAGCTGTGCTAGATCCAGACTGGTCAGTCATTACCAAATATGGTGGGGTCACTGACCTTATGAATATTAATGAGTTATCTCGATCAGTTCCAGCTACTGTTCGCCGCCCGATCAGCTGCCGCGCGGGCGCAGATTAACTTCTCAGTCACTTCTAACATAAATCCCAGCCGCCTCTGTTGTCACAAGGACTTTTGTAAGCGCGAATACCTCATATCAAATAAGCTCTACGCGCTGTACAGAAAGCAAGTATAACATCCTAGCTGAGACACCACTTAAGCGGAAAATAATAACTGCATGAATATTTACTGCAAGCGCGAACTTCTAAGATAAAATAGAGCTCTGCTCGCCGGGCAGAATTCAAATATACACCACGCCGGTACGCTCAGTGTCGCACTTCAGTCCAGCGGAAAACGACAATACGTGATATTAATGACTACAAAGATCCGAAGAGTTGAGGAGTTTGAGGTTGACCGTGAGAACCCAATATGGGCAGCACGCCATCGATCGCCTGAACTGAGGAGAGAGGTGTGGAACTAAGAGGAAGCACTCGACGATCTTCCTTGAAAGGACGAGAAAAGGCCATCGTCAGTCGGACGAACATTCAGGAAGTGTTTCAAAAGGCAATGTTCGGGGAAACTTCTGAGAGACGGGGTGGAGCGCATCAGTATAGGTTGTTTCCGAGCGCATATAAATACCACCTTGAGCAATTTCAGATCACACGGAAGCCGCTAAACAGCAATGCCTACATCACACACACACACACACTACATCACATCACACACACACACACACACACACACACACACACACACACACACACACACACACACACACACACATCACACACACACACACACACACACACACACACACACAACACACACACACACACACACACACACACACACACACACACCACACACACACACCACACACACACACACACACACACACACACACACACACACCACACACACACACACACACACACACACACACACACACACACACACACACACACACACACACACACACACACACACACACACACACAACACACACACACACACACACACACACACACACACACACACACACACACACACACACACACACTGACACACACGCACGCACACACACACTCCTCCCCCAGCCAGAAATGTTTGCCCCTCCCGCTCCCTCCAAAAAGTCCTAAGTAAACATGGTGCTTAACGTCAACAGAAACCATAAGGCTTATTAGGGACGGGGGGAAAGGGGGTATGGAGGTGGGGGGAGAGAGAGACTATATACCTGTCGCTACACTGTCACCACCAGAATGACTTTTGCATTAAGATGGGCAGCGATGAGAGCCATTTTAATGTTTCAGTAGGAAGTGATGGACAAAGTCACAGGACAGTGTCCACAAACCACAACCCTTTTGAAGAGAAAGGAGAGCCGAAGCGGTACCGAACCCCGGCGAAGTCCTTCCGCTTACCAAAAGGTCCCTTTAATTTTCCATCTTGACATAACCCTGTGCAGTTGACAGCCTGGTGTCTAAGGTCAACTAGGGACAAAACATGAGTGTCAGTCGTTCACTTGATCCGCAGGCTGTAAGCTGGTCGGGCATATCTCTTCTCGTCATGTTTCCGGTTCTTTCTTTTTTAGTTCCCCCCCCCCCCTTTTATGATTCAAGTTCTCTCTGTTTCCTTTCTCTTTATTTAGCCAATTTCAGTGGTTGTCCTAGCTATCTCAGTCGCCGGTAACCTTGCACGCGGTGCATTTGGCTTTGCCCCAAATGAAACGACTCCCAGGTTATACAAGCAGTGACGTACGGCCCGTATCAAAGGCGCGGAGCCGAGCGATGACACACATCAGTATAGCTATACAAAGAGTTCCGCGAACGCAGGACTTTCTCGGAAAATGCAAACGACTATATATATAGCCTTTCTCTCTCTCTCTCTCTTTCTCTCTCTCTCTCTCTCCCCTTCCTATGCAAGATGACATGCAGTTTGACCTAGATTTTTCAGTAGCACGATACACGTACACACAGAGAGCTGAATAACGGGCCTATCATTGTTGGGAATTTTCCGTCGCGTGTGAAATACGTCTTTGGGGCTTTGCTTCAGAGGGACGTCGGAAGACTTGGAAATACTGAGGGGAAAAGAAAAGAAAAAAACAATTAAAAAAGAGAGAAGGAAGCGAAACAGTCAAAAAGAACGGAGCTGTACGGGCTACTATGTCAGTCCCGTTCAGTTAATTCTTTGGCAGACCCAGGCTGTTGGTTTATTAGTCACAATATGAAAACAGAACAGATTGGACCGAACAGAAATCGTTCATCAGTATCGCGCGCTCGGCATAACCCCATTTTTAAAGAAATAATGTCGTCAACATAGATTATATGGACAACAAGAGGAACGGTGATTAGAATATAGGTAATAAAGATGCTGAGATTTTAGCGCGTTGCTACATGCATGCGGGCGTGCGCGCGTGTGTGTGTGTGTGTGAGTGAGTGAGTGCGTGCGTGCGTGCGTGCGTGTGTATGTGTGTCAGTGTGTGTGTGTGTGTGTGTGCCGCATGGAGGTGGAGATTGGTGAGAGAGAGGGAGAGAGAGAGAGGGGTGGGTGGGGTGGGGGGGGAGGTCACATTATAATTCAAACATATCAAAACAAACACGTCACACCCTTTCGGCCGGCAGAGGCGCATTCTCTCTCTCTCTCTCTCTCTCTCTCTCTCTCTCTCTCTCTCTCTCTCTCTCTCTCTCTCTCTCTCCTCTCTCTCTCCTCTCTCTCGCTCTCTCAACTCTCTCTCTCTCTCTCTCTCTCTCTCTCTCTCTCTCTCTCTCTCTCTCTCTCTCTCTCTCTCCTTCTCTCTCTCTCTCTCTCTCTCCAACAAGACGAATTGCATAATTGCATAGCCTTAAATGTAAATTAATTCCTCTTCCGCAAATGCCCCCTTCATCAGGCCAGCAAGCTAGCAGCAAACTCCAAGCACTGGTTCAAAGTTACGACAGCCAGGAAAGCGATGCTCGGAGTGTGAGCTAGCAGCAGACCTGTCCCCTGCTGGCCCGATGAAAGGAGCATAGCATATGATTACATACATGAGTGGATGAAGACAGCAAAACAAGGCTGTCTGTGGCTCCTGGGCACCGCACCGTGCAGGAAGGACTGAGTATGTCACAAATGACGATGTAGACAGTGTATACCAACAGTCCAAGCAGGACTTCACAAAGCCCTCGGATGGGCGAAAATTTGGAATAAAAGTTTTAAAACCAGGACATGCTTGGACTGTTGTTATACGTTCTCTCTATAATTAGCCTATACAGAACAGATGGGCTAATGGTGATCTCGGCCTTCGCGGCCGGGCTAATCGTGATCATTACGAACGTTCCGTTTCAACGTGAATCCACGCAGTCAGCTCAGTAACAGTGTATAATGTGGTGACGATAAGGCTTCCTTGATCTTGATGCGGCGACACAGAGCAATGACTATACTCCATCGTCATTACCGGCATAATAATGACGTCATTACCACAGCTACCTTTCAGAATTTCTTCGCCTTTGCATTCCTTCCCGGCAGCTCCGCTCCTCTGGAAAAACTGACACGAGTGTGCAGAACAACATCCTTCCCCAGAAAGTCCAGTGGTAAGCGCTCTTCCTCTTACCAGGCCGCTCCAACTATCTTGAACCCTGTTTCTGTCCGTTATTCTACTTCCGTCAGTTCTTTCAACTCTTCCTTGAAAACCTTCTCTTTTCGAAAACCTTTTCTTCAGTCCCATTGCCTTGAGATATGTTTGTGTGTGTGTGTTTGATTGATTGATCGATGATTGATGATCACTTAGATAGCGCTATTCTCCGATCTCTTGAGCATGTGGTTCTACACGAGTGACAAGCTTTTTATAGCGCGTTTTTTGAATATCCACCGAAGTGTACTTACAGCGCTGGCATGGCTGGTGCCACATGAAACTGCAGCCATCTAGGCGCAAGTTCTGTGTACACCATACAACCTGTACCATGTCACTTCATGCAAAGCCACATACGTAAGGTGTATGCGTGTTTAGCTGTAACCTGCCACCTGCACCTTTGGCAGAATAACCGGGATCTTTTACATGCTACTGCGGTAACACGGGGGTGGAACGGATACCGAAATTAGAGTCAGCACAGAAAGTCGACCCTGGAGAAAAAAATTCTCCCTCCGCTCCTGCAGGGATTTGAACCCGCGACCTTTCAGTCACGAGTCCGGCGCTCTAACCACTGAGCTATCCCCCGTGTGTGTGTGTGTGTGTGTGTGTGTGTGTGTGCGTGTGCGTGCGTGCGTGCGTGTGCATACGTGTGTGCGTGCGTGTGTGTGTGTGTTGTGTGTGTGTGTGTGTGTGTGTGTGTGTGTGTGTGTGTGTGTGAGCGCGCGCGCGCGCGTGTGTGTCGTATGCTTTGAATTTAGGAAATATGTACCTTTAAATAATGTGTAAGTGCTTAGGGACTGTTCGGTTTAGGCGCTCTAAATACCTACGTAGTAGTAGTTAATAAGCGCTGGTCGTTACCGGACTGAGAAGAAGGGGTGATTGTCACTTCCCATGTAATGCCGAGCTGTGCCGATGAATTGAGCATAATACCTCAGGCGGAAGGGGTACTTGTCACTGTCCAAGTAATGGATGGTGCTGATAAACTGAGCATAATACTTCAGGCGATGCAAGAGGAGGCGAGATCTACCGCCAGTGGACGGAGTTCTGCTGCTTGAAAAGAGTCGCGTTTAATGAATTAACTGTCCATGCGTGGTTTTACTCGCGGGCGGAGGCGCATTGCGTAGTAATTTAACTGTTCCTGCGTGTGCACCAACACACCCAGCTGACAAATTTGAAGGATTTCTGGGATTTGGGGGCTATTGTTTTGTTGTTGTTGTGGTTGTTATTGTTGTTGTTGCTGCTGTTGTTGTTGTTGTTGTTGTTGTTGTACTGTTCTCCTCAAAACGAGACTGAAACTAATAAAAGCCGGTCGGTTATTTAGATATTTATAACCGGACAAGGAGCCAAAGGCTACAAAACCTCACACGTATATCACCGGACCGTGTGAGACCCAACGAACCGCCTATAGACACGTTATCAAACGTTGTTTTCTCCCCCAAAATTCGAGGACTCTCTGTCCGAATCACGTTGATCGTTTTCTTTATTTTGCCTCAGCTCCGTCTCTTCCTCGGGCTGCCTCGGTCCACTTGCTCGTCTCGTGGGCAGAGCCTGTCTCTGCGGGCACTTTCCCCAGTAGCACATGCAGGACACAACGACCAGAGCAACAAAGAGCAGAACACAAAGAACGACCAGCACCAAGAGCCGCGTGTCCATTGCATCTGCTTCTTCTTCATGTCCGTCTTCCCGCGCTCCCGCCGTCGGTCTCTCCGTGGCCACCTTGCAGACAGCAGGCTGTCCTGGCACGTAGGTCAGGGTCTTTTGGCATAGGCCCTTTTCTGACACCACGGAGCACCGGTAAGACGACTGCTGCCGCCGGCCAGGTACGATGGCGAAGTAACCCTGTAGCTTCATGTACCTCGCGTCCACGTGGACTTTATAGATGGACAGCAGGCCGTCCTCCGCAGACGTGTGGACCTGAAACACCTCTGAGGTGTCCGAGTGAACTAGGTTCGGCGTTCGTTTAGTGTACTCACGATTTTCCCCGCGTTTTTCATGCTGGATGGCGATGGCGATCAAGTCTCCGTCGTTGCAGGTGTATTCGTTGTTGGAATCCGGTGTGCTGTTGACGTCACAGCCAAAGCCTGTGGTACCTGAGGAGGAGCACTGGCCGTTGGACGCGACGCAGCACGTCAAATCGGTCACGCTGAAGACAGACACTGTAGCGTTCAGCGTTTTGCTGGAATTGTCTTCGTGTATGTAATGGCATTCGAAGCGCTCCTGGCTGGAGGCAGTTGCACTAGAACTGTCTTCGAGCGGGTTTACCCACGCGTAGTCGAGCAAGAAGAGGTGAAAGTATAAGTGGCTCGTGTTGACGACGCCTCTGTGGGCAAGCAGGCCCAGGCGGGAAGTGATTGAGCCGAACCTGACATCCGTGGAGTTGTCCCCGCACACTTTGGCTACCAGCTGCGTGTGGCCGGATGGTGTTGTTCTGTTCAGAGCTAGGCAGACTAAGCTGCAACAAAAAAAAGAGAAAAGACAAGAGCATGCAGACATCAATTCTTCCGTTGATTTTGAAGTTTCCAAACTGTTGTCTCTTCTTTTGTCTGTCTGTCTGTCTGTCTCTGTCTCTCTTTATGTAGCTTACCAAGGACAGATTGTAAGAATAGGCTATTGCCTAAAATCTCAATCCTTGAGTAAGAAAGTTCAGAAGAGGGTATTTGACAACCGACCACGTATTCACCTTATATGCGATGACCCAAAAGTATCTCTCAAGAAGAGGAGGGAAGTTGTATGTTGCCTTTATTGACTTAAGGAAGGCGTTCGATTCTGTGAAGCGTGAAACTCTGTTGAGAACACTATGCAAGACAGGAGTGTCTTCCACGTTTGTGAACGCTATCAAGGCTATATACCAAAAAGTCCTTTCTTGCGTCAGAATGAGCAGTGAGTTTACAGACATGTTTCAGTGTCCACAGGGACTGAGACAAGGGTGTGTTTTGAGCCCTACCCTCTTTTCTATCATCGTAAATGAGTTGGCAACAGTAGTGTCAGAGAACGGTAAACATGGTGTCCAGCTACTACCTGGACTTATAGAATTGTTCATTCTGCTCTTTGCGGATGACCTTGCACTCTTATCACGCTCACCAACTGGACTACAAACCCAACCTGATTGCTTACAGAGATTGTGTCTCGACTTAGGTCTCACTGTTAACACAGACAAAAGCAAAGTGATGGTATTTAGAAAAGGTGGGTTCTTGGGAAGAAGTGAGAGATGGTTTATCGGTGGTAACATTCTCGAAGTAGTGAACAGATACCTGTACCTTGGCTTTACTTTTACAACCGCCATGAACGCCAACGAGGCAGCAAAGCGATTGGCTGTTAAGGGAAAGAAGTCTCTGTTCAAATTTTTGAGAGCCTACACCCAGTTGGGACAAATGTGTAGACAAACATTTTTCAAGATATTTGACGCTATGATCCAACCCGTCCTCTCATACTCAGCGGAGGTGTGCGGACTCTTGGTATACAATGATCCAGCAGAAAAGGTGCATCTTTATGCATGTAAAAGGTTTCTGAACGTTGCAGCACGTACGCCTAACAAGATGGTGTACGGCGAACTAGGCAGACATCCTTTAAAAATAAACTATTTCGTAAAGTCTGTAAAGTTCTCATTTAGGCTGCTCCACATGGATGCGACCCGCATTCTGTACCAGGCCTCTCGAATGCTGGTATTTCTGGACAGCGATGGAAAGTGCAGCTGGGTGACAAAGCTCACACTGCTGTCGCATGAAACAGGTTTGGGTTATGTGTGGCTGACGCAAGGGGTAGGCGACGAACAACGCTTCATTCGAATCTTCAGACAGAGACTAATAGATATAAATTTCCTGGACTGGGTGGCTGGATTGAATGCGAGCAGCCGGTTCGATCACTATACCGCGAGTTTAAGACTGCTCTAAATGCAGAAATGTATTTAGACTGTATAAAGCAAAAATGCTTCAGGGACTGTTTGGTTCATATAAGACTGGGTTCTTGGTAATCTCAAAGTACATAAGAACCGATACGCAAGGAGTGACAACGACTGTCCGTTCTGCCCGGGTATGCAGGACAACGAACTACACTTGTTCTTTGTGTGCAAGAAATACGAGAAAATAAGACCAAACATAGTGAAAAATATTGAACCGCATCATGAGCATAGCCAGTTTGTAAGTTCATGTCATGCCAAGTGGACAGCGTTACTAGACAAATGGCATGGTTTCTTTTCAAATGCTTGGAAACTCGGAACCGAGGACGTAAGATGGCCCGAAAACGCAGAAAATGTGCAAATATTTTCAGCTGCATGTTTCATTTGGTTGTCCTAAAGTCACATAATTATTTACACAAAAGAAGTGGGTTTTTTTTGTGTGTGTGTGTGTGGGGGGGGGGGGGGGTGGGTGTGTGTGTGTGTGTGTGTGTGTGTGTGTGTGTGTGTGTGTGTGTGTGTGTGTGTGTGTGTTGCTTTGTTGTGTTGTTTTGCTTGGATTTTGAGTTTTTCGGGTTGCAGCCACGTTGGTTTGCCCTTTACCAATACCGAGCAGAAAAGGTTTGGCTGGTGACGTATTTTCTGTTCTTGTCACAAAATTTCGCCTACGCTGCTTATGACGTCACTGATACTGACTGCTAGGCACAAAATGGCAGCACTCTAGTCGTATTTTTCCGATGCTGAAACGTCGATTTTTAACAAACAAAATGAGAAATTGAATGAGAGGCTACTGCAGCGTGTATAATTTGCGTTCCATTCCTGCCGAACTGGCTCCTGATGCTTATTATCCGCATTGCTTTACGCGCTACCTGATTACTGGTTTTCTTCGCAATTACGGTGAGTCGGAGGCAAACCGTGACGAACCGTTCAAGCAGTTTAATTAAGAGGCCATCACGCCAAAGTACCACAGACCTGCTTCACGATTACTACATTTAGCTTTACTCTTCACTAGTGGCTTTGGTTCCTCTGTGACCTACTTCTCTTTGCTTTCAGCAAAACTCGTGCTCGACTCTTCTGAGATTTCACTAGTATTTCCTTTCTCTGCAAGCTGAATGTGACAAGAGTTGCACATTTACAAGTTGCTGTATTTAACCCTTTCACTGTCATACTTGCCGCGTCGTCACTCGGAAAGCGACCAATAAAAATGCGAAACTTCTAAACATTAAGTCTCCCCCCCCCCCCCCCCTCCATGAGCACGTGAAAGGACTTCTACCAAAATGCACAGTATTGAAAGTAAATTTGTTATAGGACCATGAAATATACTACTGTTTGCAAGCTTGTATATGTGCACTTTTCAGCCCGGAAATTTTACAGGCTGCGGCAGTGATGGGGTTAATTCAAACGGTATTATTGATTTTCTACGACTGTACTTCCAAACCCGTGTCAAAGAGATAGGTTGGCTTGGGCCATAATGTTATAAAATTTCCAAGACATCGCTTGATTAGGTGAAAGAGCTGCAGGGGAAGCTTTCCTCAAAGGCAGAGTAGGTAGCTTGGTGTTTTACGCCCAGTCAACCATTATGGTCATATCTCGATCTCAAAGGCGGACAGAGATATACATACGTGTGTAGATATTACGGAAGAGGTGTGTTTCAAGTTGCGCTTTATAATCCAACCAGTAACTAACTCACCACACCACATCATGTCAAAAAGTAAGTCTAAGAAAGTACTTCACATCACAAGCTCATAAAAGAATAGAGAAAATGAACTTCAGTGAAAAACTTAAAATAATAACAAGAGAAGAAAGAACGACAAAGCGGGGACGGAGGAGGGGCTATGTAATGTACCTGACATCATTTTGACGATCACTAGAAAGCGATTTTAACAAATAATAATAATTAAAGTATTTATAAATCGCAAAATATTGTCCGTAGAGACCATTCTATGCGCATATATGCGAGCGCGCACACACGCACACACACACACACACACACACACACACACACACACACACACACACGCGCGCGCGTGCGCGCACGCACGCACGAACACAACACACACACACACACACACACACACACACACACACACACACACACACACACGGGGATAGCTCGGTGGTTAGAGCGCTGGACTCATGATCGAAAGGTCGCGGGTTCGAATCCCCGCAGGAGCGGCAGGAGAATTTTCTTCTCCAGGGTCAACTTTCTGTGCTGACTCGTAAAAGTCCCCGGTCATTCTGCCAAAAGCGCACGTGGCAGGTTTACAGCTAAATATTCATGCACCTTACGTAAGTGGCTTTGCATGAAGTGACATGGTGCTTGGTTGTATGATGTACACAGAACGCGCCGAGATGGCAGCATTTCCATGTGGCACCAGCCATGCCAGCGCTGTAAGTACACTACTTCGGTGGATATTCAAAAACGCGCTATAAAAAGCTATTCACTCGTGTAAAATTGCATGTGAGCGCAATGAGTCTGCTCGAGAGCGTTATATAAAAACGATCAACAACCACAACAACACACACACACACACACACACACACACACACACACACACACACACACACACACACACACACGCACGAGGATTCTGGCTGTACAAAGCATAAAACGGGCAGCAAACAGAGGCTTCAGATGGATGATGACAGCAGCACGGACCAAAAAACATGGCAGGTCTATTCAAGATTTAAGATTCAAGATTACTTTATTATCTCATCAAATAAATTAAAACGTGGCTCATGAACTTTAACCACATCACAGTACACAATAACACATATTTTATATTTTAAAACTCAAAGAACAGTTATTGACAATACAAGTTACATAATAAACAAACTAGTAATTTACGTAATTTGCACATACACATATGCACACACACTCACACACACACTGCTCTGACGTTTGAAAAGATGTATCTGTTCAGAAATGCTATTGGCTGCTCATTGTATTTGATTTAGGTACGCGAAATCGTCTACCAGATGGAAGAAGCTCATTATATTTAGCAAAGACATGGCTGTTGTCATCTACAATCACTATAGGTTTGGGAAAGAAATATTTTGGGGTTACACTTAAATGGGTCAAACACAAATGAAGCCCTGATATACAACTGTGTGTGTGTGTGTGTGGTGTGTGTGTGTGGTGTGTGTGTGTGTGTGTGTGTGTGTGTGTGTGTATTGGTTGTATGCTTTGACTCTTGAAAACATGTACATTTAAAGAATGTGTAAGCGTTTGGGGCCCGTGTGGGTTGGGCGCTCAAAGTAATCATTATTATCATTAAGTAAGGCCTCGGTATGATGCCTAGATGTAGTTCTGTTGATAACACGCAAGGTTTTGTGTGGATTTAAATTTAAAAAAAATTATGCGCTATATATAAATTTTCATTCATTCATTCATTCATTCATTCAACTGTATGAACGGACTTTCAAGCAAGGA
Source organism: Alviniconcha marisindica (assembly GCA_018857735.1). NCBI lineage: Eukaryota > Metazoa > Mollusca > Gastropoda > Provannidae > Alviniconcha > Alviniconcha marisindica. Next base: position 258,186 of record JABMCL010003259.1, on the reverse strand, counting down.
AATGGGTCAAACAAACTGAACGGCTTAGACTATTGAGACTGCTTCTATGAAGACTACTCGCTTCTTGAAAGGAGATAAACAAGTATTGTTGAGACTAATACGCTTGAATGTACAGCCAGGAATGTACAGCCAGCGGAGTATTCTAACCGTCATTATACGTTTTCTAAGACACACTGACTGACACGCTTCTCCTGTGCACTCACAACTCCTGTGCACTCACAACTCCTGTGCACTCACAAACCCGCCGTGTTTGCAAGAGAGAGAAGGGGGAGGGGGGGGGGGGGGGTGAACAAATGACTGAACGAATGAACTTTATTTTACGATGGTAGTGGAAAAGACACACGGTCGTTTTACATCCAGCCCTCGTCCATCAGGGACTAAGTATACAGAGAGAGAGAGAGAGAGAGAGAGAGAGAGAGAGAGAGAGAGAGAGAGAGAGAGAGAGAGAGAGAGAGAGAGAGAGAATACGAATACGAAAGTTTAATTGTTTAGGCCACAGACCCATTACAATATGGGGGAAGGGGGAGGGCGTTACACAAAATAGTTATGCAACAGTGATTCAATCATTTTTTTTTTTTTTTTTTTTAAACGAAACCGAATCCACGGTGCAATAGTTCACATGTACCATGGAGACCATACCACAAAAGCAACATCAGTCACTTCAGTAACGAGATGCCACGCTGCACTCATTTCATCACTGAGTGTGTACAAAACTGTCAAAGTTTCAAACAGCGTGAAAATATCGCCGAGCAACTGTAGTCACCGTAAGAAGACAACACATTGGCTGTTGCATGGCTGGTGCCACGTGAAACTGCTGCCGTCTCGAAGCAAGTTCTGTGTACACCATACAACCATGCACCATGTCACTTCATTCAAAGCCACATAGGTAGGGTGTATGCGTGTTTAGCTGTAATCCGACACCTGCACGTTTGGCGGAATAACCGCGATATTTTACGTGCTACTGCGGTAACACGGGGGCGGAACGGATACCGAAATAAGAGTCAGCACAGAAAGTTGACCACGGAGAAGAAAATTCTCCCGCCGCTCCCGCCGGGACTCGAACCCGAAAACTTTCGATCACAAGTCCGACGCTCTAACCACTGAGCTGTCCCCGCTCCCCTATATACATGAAATCACTGAGTCGACCAGGCGTCTGACTGAGGACAGCCTGCGCACATTGACATACACGTAATTTGTCTTCACAGGAATGAAGGAATGAAAATTTATATATAGCGCATAAAAAACTTCCATACAAAACCTTGCGAGTTCACAACGCCAGATACACACAGTGCATACATGTAAGCTCTCGCAAGCTAAAACTACCAAAGGACACTCATACCAAAAGGTACAAACAGCTCCTACCCACCCACCCCTTCCTAAAAGTGGAACTATACATAGCAGTTAAACGTAAAAATATATACAGAGTTACAAATAATGATAACAGAAAAAGAAGAAGAACGAATCACACGCACGCACGCACGCACACACACACACACACACACACACACACACACACACACACCACACACACACACAGAGTAATTATGGCAACATCAACTTCACTTAACACACACACCAGCGCAGGCGCACGTACACAATCGCACTGACTATCATCCCTAGGTAAAGAAATGGGTTTTCAGCGAATGTCTGAAAGACTGAATGGAGTCCTTCTCCTTGATGCTCTCGGGGAGGACATTCCAGAGGGAGGGAGCGACATATCTGAAGGCTCGCTGGCCGTACCGCTTTGTCTCGGAATCCCTGGGCCCGGGAACATCAAGGAGAGATCTAGATGCTGATCTGAGAAGGCGAGAAGGGTTGTGTTTTTGGAGAAGATCAGAGAGGTAGAGGGGGGTGTTATCATGAACTGACCGGTAAGTGGCAGAGAGAATTTTGTGGCAGATCCGTTTCTGGATGGGAAGCCAATGAAGCTGTCTAAGAATGGGAGTGATGTGATCTGTTTTGTGGTTGTTGTTTTTGCATTTCGTGACAGTTTTTGCAGCAGCATTTTGCACTGCCTGTAGACGTTTAATCTGTTTTGGGGGCAGTCCCGACAGAAGGCTATCGCAGTAGTCAAGCTTTGACAAAATCAGACAGACAGCAATGCTGCTTGCAGCTTTGTAGGTGATGTATGGACGGACTTTACTCGGAGATCTGATGTGGAAAAAACAAGATCTGACAACGGCTGAGACATGTTGTTCCATGGAAAGCTCAGCGTCAAAAGTTACTCCAAGTGTTTTCACCACGTTGGAGAACGGAATGGACGCTTCGCCAAATGAAAGGCAGTCAACAGGGACAGTTTCTCTTCTAGATGATGGTCCACAGAGGAGTACTTCAGTTTTTTGCTCATTGAGTTTCAGTTTGTTTTTCGTCATCCATATTTTTATCTGTCGACAGCACGACTCAACATTTCTCAACGCACTCAGCGCAGACTCAGGTTCAGTTGGTAGGCACGAGTACAGTTCGGAATCGTCGGCAAAAAAGTGATAGTCTATGCAGAACTTATCAATAAGGTCTGCCAACTGCCTTGTGTAAAGAGAAAAGAGAAGAGGACCGAGCACCGATCCCTGCGGAACGCCACAAAGAAGGGGGGTTTCTACTGAAAGGGCATGTCCTACAAGGACTTGCTGTGACCTGCATGACAATATGATGAGAACCAATCAAGAGCGGAACCATCCAAGCCGATTTCTGCATGAAGTCTCTGGAGGAGCAACGTGTGATCGAGAGTGTCAAAGGCAGCACTCAGATCGAGCAACACAAGAAGAGCATTGTTTCCTCCATCAATCATTACCAACAAATCGTTAAGTATGCGAAGGAGGGCCGTCTCGGTGCTATGACCACGTCTGTACGCCGACTGAAACTTGACATGCAAACCGTTTGTGTCGAGGTGTGCCTGCAGCTGGTCAGCAACCGCTCTCTCAAGGATCTTGGACAAATAGGGTAGGTTGGACACTGGACGGTAGCTACCGAGGACCTCGGGGTCAAGATTTGGCTTTTTTATCAATGGTTTAACCACTGCTTTTTTGAAAGCAATTGGCACAGTGCCAGATGTGAGACTCAGATTGACTATTTTCTGAAACACAGGCAGAAGAACGTCAGTGAATTCAAGAACGAGTTTGGTTGGAGCCGGGTCTACGGTCGCTGTGGTTGACTTTGACTCGCGAATGAGTTTCAGGATTTGGTCTTCGGAGAGAGCGTAAAAACTAGAGAGCATGTCACTGGAAAGAACACTGGAAGCGAAGTTTTCTGTCGTGTCTAACGGATCGTCATTAAATTTTTGCCTAATCGTCTCGATTTTCTCTTGAAAGAATCGGGAAAACGAAAACTAGGTTTCTGAAAAGGCCTGTCTAAAGAGAAAAGTCTTAAGCTGGGTTTTGAACTCAGACTGAGTGGGGGTATTTCGCAGCTCGATAAGTTTTTTTCACATCCAGCCCTCACTAACAAGGCACTATTCTAGATATAATTATACATGTATACATGTTCCAAGCTACGACACACCGGTAAGGTACACACGTGGAACAAATGAAGTTTATACACCAAACATCATATGAGACACAGGGGGATGGGGGTGGATAAATAAGGTTTTGAAATCATCAGCAGCAAAAATTACTGAAGCCAAATCCCACGAGTCAGACAAGGAACGTGCATCCTTCATTTAGAGCTACTTGGGTGTGTCAGACTGATGCACCCAATAGGCTCTTTATGAAGGGAGTACGACTTTCTGTCTCTCCTCCCCCCCCCCCCCCCCCCCCCCCCCCTTGTCAGATTTACTCTGTTTAAGGTCTTCCAGATCTAAATATAACGCCTCAACAATTAACTACTTGCTTGTTTTTTTCTACACTTCGACCTAAGATCAGCAAACATGATTGGTGCGTAAATGCGTGAAGTATGGGAAACAGTAAGGTAAAACGTTGCAGACGGGTTACAATTACCATGTTTAACATGCAAGAACAACCAATCGGCGCATAATGTCTGACATATGACGTGATTTAAACGTTTCAGTGCTCGATGGTAATCTAAGAGAGTCAGGGAGTGAGTTCCACAGAACACTGCCAGAATATAATAGGCTAGACTTGAAACGGTCAGTCCTAGGGATTGGTGTACTGATTGTTCCAGAATGTCGTGACTGATTTAACGAAAATGTATTCATTGGAAGGTGGGGCTTTTGCCAACATAATTTTGTGCATTAGAACTCTTGTTATAGTTAACTCTTTCTTACACGGGTGATGAAGTGATGCTTAATGTCCTCAGATGTCAGTTACACGGGAAGGATGGACATGAAATTATAGTCTGTAATCGCTAGAGTTGTGAGAAGACAAAAACTGAAACAAGAATGACTGCTAGCGTTCTAAAACAAGATCCAAACACATAAAAGGTTCAAACTGAGACCTTTCTCTCTGTCATTCTTTTGTGCCATTTGAATTTTACGTCATATAATATTTATTACATCACACCTATTACATTGTGGCAAGGCGGCACTGATTTTGAGTAGCCATTTAGCCTACACACCAACACACGCTGACGAATGTGCAGCGAATCTCTTCAATGCTATATATATATATATATATAATATATATATATATATATATATATATATATATATATATATATATATATATACTCAAGCTCAAACGTTAAGCGATATTTTACAACAATGCAAGATTGCCAAACCTCAGTAAACTACTTCCGCAAAACCTCTGCAGGTAGAAGGCTTACTCGTTGGTTTATCTCCATCCAACTTGCTATCACTTTCACACATAGTAGCTAAGCTAGTCTACACTGCGTGGAGGACACGTGTGAAACGTGTCAGCTAGGTGTGTGTAAAAATTACCACAAATCTGAAACAGAAATGATCCCTCATCTCGACTCAACATTAAGTGCTCTCCCCGTTTTTCCGTCAACATCTATGCCAGGACATGGCCCAAGTCGAAGTAACTATCAAGTTCAAGATCAAGAACGAGGCCCAGAGCGCTCGTGCAGAATCAACAAACAAGGGAGTTAATTAGCGCTCGAAATACGTAACGCTAGCAAGCTACAACAACAAAGACCTGGGTCGCCTACGGTAACTGACAGCAGGCATGCATGTGAATACAAGGTACATAAACTCCACCCGAGATACATCCCCTAAAAATGAGAGCCGGTTTGGCCTAGCGGTAAGGCGGTAGGCTGGTAAGCGGAAGGACCTCGGTTCGATACCGCTTCGGCTCTCCTTTCTCTTCAAACATTGTGGTTTGTGGACACTGTCCTGTGACTTTGTCCATCACAATTAATGAAACATTAAAATGGCTCTCATCGCTGCCATCTTAATGCAGGTCATTCTGGTGGTGACAGTGTAGCGATATGTATATACTCTCCCTCTTTCCCCACTTTCATACCCCCTTCCCCCCATTTTCCCCGTCCCTAATAAGCCTTATGGTTTCTGTGGACGTTAAGCACCATGTTTACTTACTTACTTACTCCTCTAAAAATTACCAGTTTGGCCGATAATGTACGAGTGAAACGATTTAGGTTCAGGAATCCTTGTGTTATTTTAGCATGCAATTGCTTGACAGCGTCAAGTATTAGTTTGCAGTCAGCAGGCGCTTTAGTCTTTGCCAATAATACAAACAGCTAGGAAACGTTAAAGGTATCCACAAAAATGATCGTCCACAGGCTCAATCCCTTGACAAACCATTATTGACTCTGAAATCCATATTTGACTTATTTATACTTCATAAAGTCTCTTTTTGAGAGAGAGATTGATTGATTGATTGAGTGAACTTTATTTCTCAACGGTGAAGATATTAGCACAAAGGCCGACTCACATATCTGCCGTTGCTACAGTACTACTAATAACCAAGACATTCACAGTTAAATATTATTACAGAATTCGACAAATACAGCGTCAGTAAAAATAAAAACAACAATTAAAAAAATAATAATAATAATAACAACACATATAAAACCAGACAGCGATTGCAACGGAAATGAAAAAAATAGCAGTGGAAAACAACTGGAGCAAAAAAGTCTAAAACACAATTAAACACACAAAATAATAAAAAATAATAAAAATTAAAAATAAACAGGGTAATTTACAGAGAGAGCAGGGGAAGGGGAGGAATAAAATTAAGCTTAAGAAAAACGACAATATCAACAAGGAAAAAGAAACGGATACTAAATTAGTACATAAAATTATACAAATTAAAAACAAAAAAACACAACAAAAAACACAACTACAACAAAAATATAAACAAATTAATAAGTAAAAGATATAGAAGGAATATATACATATACACACATTCATGTATATACACAGACATGTACACATATTACACACACACACACACACGCGCGGGGCCGCGCGCGCACACCCTTCCTCCACATACACACACATACATGGCATAATGTGGCAATTAATATTCTAATAGCACTGCGATGATAACAATATACTACCGCTACTATCGCTAATACTATGAACAGAAATTGGAAAGATAAAAGGAATAAATCATTTAAATTAATATTTTGTATACTTAGCACAGAGCTGGTATACAATCAAGACAAGAAATGTACCTCACCATAAAACATTTAAATTAATATTTTGTATACTTAGCACAGAGCTGGTATACAATCAAGACAAGAAATGTACCTCACCATCCAAGGAAAATATATCCATATATTTAAAACATAATTGCACGCACACGCCTGGGCGTGCGCACACACTTATACATGAACACATAAAATGCCAGGTGTATCAAACATTAGGAAACTAAATACTGTACGGTTCAAGACTGAAAACTTATATGTTACATTCAGTACGAAAATGTTGAAGAGCTTTAGATTTGAATGTGCTCACTGAAACATGCTATTTTAAGACTTCTAGGTAGCGCATTCCAACAAAAGGATCCAGAATAAGCAAAACTCATCTTATAAATGTCAATTCTTGTTTTGGGCAAAATAAGAATGCTGTTCTGTGAACTATGGTCGTTGCGCACTCCAGTGCGGACAAGCTGTCTCAGATATTGGGGTGATTTGTTATGGATAACTTTATGCACTAAGATACATTTATTACACTGAAGATGCTCTTTTAAAGGTAATGGACCATATGAAATGTGCCCTCGTCCAGTTAGCATTGGCGAAGCAGCACAAAGAACTTTGACGTTTGTGTACAGCTTTAAGTTTTTTGATATGTACATCACTGCAGCCATCCCATACATTAGAGACATAATTAATTCTGGACATAATGTGAGCGTCAAAAAACATATTACAAGCTTCACTGTAATAGAGAGAGAGAGAGAGAGAGAGAGAGAGAGAGAGAGAGAGAGAGAGGAGAGAGAGAGAGAGATAAAAAAAAGTCTTTATCATTATATGAACATCAAATTTTGTTGAGCGCCTCAGATCAAGATGAGCCCTAAGCGCTTCACAATGGCAACCATAGCGCCATTTCCTGCTTCCAAGCTTCGTATGCGACTCTGAATGAATGACTGTAGCTGTAATCACACAGCGTTTGTTCTTGTTATTGCTGTTGTTGTTTGCTTGTTGCTGTAGTTGCTCTGGGGAAAGGGAACAGCCTACCCAGAGAAGTGGTGTACTTACTGAGCTGCTTGGTTGTTACGTGGCTGGAGCCACGTGAAACTGCTGCCGTCTCGGTGCATGTTCTGTGTACACCATGAAACTATGCACCAGTTTACAGTATAAATTTATTCGAAACCACATACGTATTGTGGTTTGTGGACACGGTCTTATGACTTTGTCCCTCACAAGTAATGAAACATTAAAATGGCTCTCATCGCTGCCCACCTTAATGCAGGTCATTCTGGTGGTGACAGTGTAGCGATAGGTATATACTCTCCCTCTCCCCCCATCTCCATACCCCTTTCCCCCCATTCTCCCCGTCCCTAATAAGCCTTATGGTTTCTGTGGACGTTAAGCACCATGTTTACTTACTTACATACGTAAGGTAAATGTGTGCTTAGCTATAACAGCCACCCGCACATTTGGCAGAATGATCGGGATCTTTTACGTGCTACTGCGGTAACACGAGGGTAGAACGGATACTATAATAAGAGTTGTTGTTGCTCTTGGTCGCTTTTATGTCAGCACAGAAAGTCCCGCCGCTCCTGCCGGGGTTCGAACCCGCGAGCTTTCTTTCGGTTACGAGTCCGACGCTCTATCACTTAGCTATCCCCGCATTTGCCACTGGTACCAGCTGTGGTTGTAAACGGAAATTGATATCATCAATACTGTGCACGCACAGTGTCGCACGCTTGAGGAGGGCGCCATTCAGCCTTTTCTTCCCCGTTTTATATCAGTGATAGTACACCCGTTTTTCAGGAAACGAACGGCGTATTGCGCCGTTTTTAAATCCCCCTGCCACTTGGCCGTGCAACCACAGTCCGTCTCTGAGGTTAGACTTAAGTGAATCAAGCAATAATCCAAGTATGCAGTACAGATTTTGTCCTTCTGTCACAAAAGCGCACTTGCGTGTTTCCGTCTGTTGTTCTGTTGTCTTTTTGTCATAAACCAGATTATGGAAAACCAAAGTACACTTACATTTACGTGTTACCGCCTGTTGTTCTGCTGTCTTTTTCTCATAAACCAGATTATGGAAAACCAAAGCGCACTTACATTTATGTGTTTCCGCCTGTTGTTCTGTTGTCTTCTTGTCATAAACCAGATTATGGAAAACCAAATCACATTTACAGTCACGTGTTTCTGCCTGTTGTTCTGCTGTCTTTTTGTCATAAACCAGATTATGGAAAACCAAAGCGCACTTACATTCACGTGTTTCCGCCTGCTGTTCTGTTGTCTTTTTGTCATAAACCAGATTATGGAAAACCAAAGTACACTTACATTTACGTGTTTCTGCCTGTTGTTCTGTTGTCTTTTTCTCATAAACCAGATTATGGAAAACCAAAGTACACTTACATTTACGTGTTTCTGCCTGTTGTTCTGTTGTCTTTTTGTCATAAACCAGATTATGGAAAACCAAAGTACACTTACATTTACGTGTTTCTGCCTGTTGTTCTGTTGTCTTTTTCTCATAAACCAGATTATGGAAAACCAAATAACATTACAATCACGTGTTTCTGCCTGTTGTTCTGTTGTCTTCTTGTCATAAACCAGATTATGGAAAACAGAATCACATTTACGATCACGTATTTCCGCCTGTTTCCACGTATTTTTTTCTTGTCATAAACCAGATTATGGAAAACCAAATCACATTTACAATCACGTTTTTCCGCCTGTTGTTCTGTTGTCTTTTTGTCATAAACCAGATTATGGAAAACCAAATCACATTTACAATCACGTGTTTCCGCCTGTTGTTCTGTTGTCTTCTTGTCATAAACCAGATTATGGAAAACCAAATCACATTTACAATCACGTGTTTCCGCCTGTTGTTCTGTTGTCTGCTTGTCATAAACCAGATTATGGAAAACCAAATCACATTTACAATCACGTGTTTCCGCCTGTTGTTCTGTTGTCTTCTTGTCATAAACCAGATTATGGAAAACCAAATCACATTTACGATCACGTGTTTCTGCCTGTTGTTCTGTTGTCTTCTTGTCATAAACCAGATTATGGAAAACCAAATCACATTTACGATCACGTGTTTCTGCCTGTTGTTCTGTTGTCTCAGTTTTGTCATAAATCAGATTATGGAAAACCAAAGTACTTACATTTACGTGTTTCTGCCTGTTGTTCTGTTGTCTCAGTTTTGTCATAAACCAGATTGTGGAAAACCAAGAGAGATTATATACCTATCGCTACACTGTCACCACCAGAATAACTTATGCATTAAGGTGGGCAGCGATGAGAGCCATTTTAATGTTTCATAATTGTGAAGGACAAAGTCACAAGACAGTGTCCGTCCACAGACCACAACCTTTGAAGAGAAAGGAGAGCCGAAGTGGATTCGAACCGAGGTCCCTCCGCTTACCAGCCTATAACGCCTTATCGCTAGGCCAAACCGGCTCACACTTACCGCTTTCCACCTGCCACCCATTGTCCCGAGCAGCTGACTTGGCGTATGCGTTTGGGCCCCACAGCAGCCGTGAAGCGGATACGGCGACGTTGTCTGTCGCTGCTGCTGCATGCACACCTGTAGGTCCAAGCGAGAAGCGTCACGACCAACAGTAGAGTCAAACCCTTCATGGTCGCCTTGCGGCCACGCTGACAAGACCATGGACGGCGCTTAAATCAAACCCCTGTCAATCGATCGGTCGTCACGCTGCAACCTCTGCTTTGTACTGGTTCCAGCTCTGGGATATCGCAAGCATGTACGCGACTTGTGATCGACGTGTTAGTTGTCAAGCTAAACGGGGCCACCTTTACGCCGACTGATCAACAGGAAGTGTCTGGCGGCGGTGGCGGCGCTTAGATTAGAATCGAATAGTAGACCGTAACTTTTATCATCGGTTGACGATCCGCTCTGTGTCTGTGTGTGTAATGTTTGTGAAATCAAACAGTTTGGAACGTCTCACAATCCCCTGGACACGGACACCTGCAAGCTGCTTGTAGAAACAATGGCGCGAGCATGCTCAGGTACGATTACTTTTATTTGGGACAATATGCCCAACAGCCAGCGAATAAAAGGGGAAAATCCGATGAATCTTTTCGGGGCGTCGTAGCCACGCGGAGGAGTTCCGATTTGGGGTAGACCCTAGGTACTGCACAGTTCGTTCATACGTGGAAACAGAAAGCTGGGGTCCACCCCGGTTGCAAATATCTCACTGTGACAGGCCGACAAGGGGTAGGGGGTGGGGGATCTTTTTAGCACTGTGAAGTAAACACGACAAGGGGTAGGGGGTGGGGGATCTTTTCAGTGCTGTGGAGTAAACACAACTTACGCTCGTTCTGATTGGTTACATGCATGGTCGTGCACTGACGATTTGCCGCTTTGCCTGGTATGAAACCGAAAACGGGCTAAAAAGTACAGGTTAAATGAAAGGCCTGTGGTGTGCACGCTTCATGAATGCGCCCGGTACCCGTAATACTACTTCTGCTGCTGCTAGTATACTACTACTATAACTAATTCTGCTACTGGTGCTACTACTACTACTACTACTACTACTACTACTACTACTACTACTACTACTATCACTGCTACTGTCTAGTACTGCTGGTATTATTATTCCTACTTCTGGTATTACTGGTACTACTACTCTGACTACTTTTGCTGCTGCTGCTAGTACTACTAAGACTACCTCTATTACTGCTGTTACCGCTAGTACTGCTACTATGACTATTTTTACTGCTACTGCTACTACTTCTGCTCTTGTTGCTGGTGTACTACTAATATGACTACTTCTACTGCTGCTTCTACTGCTAGTACTACTACTGCTACTACGACTACTTCTTCTGCTGCTGCTACTACTGCTACTACTTCTGCTCTTGTTGCTAGTATACTAACTACTACTACTGCTACTACTATTACCATGACTGCTTCTGCTGCTGCTGCTACTGTTACTGTTGCTAATACTACTTGCGAATCAACAACGTGGACGCTGTCAAGGCTTTGCCTGAAAGTCTGGAATAGCAATTCGTTTCTGACACCCATTAAACCGCTACGGTTGTAAGTAACCATGGTGCTTAACGTCCACAGAAACCATAAGGCTTATTAGGGACGGGGAGATGGGGGGGGGGGGGGGGGGGGGGGGGGGATGGGGGGGGGGGAAGAGGCAGATTACATACCTATCGCAACACTGTCACCACCAGAATGATTCCTGCATTAAGGCGGGCAGCGATGAGAGCCATTTTAATGTTTCAGTAGGAAGTGATGGACAAAGTCACAAGACAGTGTCCACCAACGACAACCTTTTTGAAGAGAAAGGAGAGCCGAAGCGGTATCGAACGGAGGTCCTTCCGCTTACCAGCCTAACGCCTTACCGCTAGGCCAAACCGGCTCACTGACGGTTGACATTTTGTCAGGGTGAAGTGTAGTAGGCCAGAGTATTGAAACTAGAGGCACGAGTGCAATAATTGTGTGAACGCGTCACGGTCGTGTGGTTCCGTGTTCGAGATCTTGTTTAAGCGACGCGATGACACGACCGGCTCTCGTCAGGCAACGCCTGTAGGAAGGATATAATTCATATATATATATATATAATACGGCTGATCCTGCACCATGCGCTGTTTTGAGCCGGTTTGGCCTGCTGGTAAGCAGAGGGACCTCGGTTCAAATCTGCTTCGGCTCTCCTTTCTCATCAATGGTTGTGGTCTGTGGACACTGTCTAGTGACGTTGTCCATCACTATTACGAAACATTAAAATGGCTCTCATCGCTGCCCACCTTAATGCAGAAGTCATTCTGTTGGTGACAGTGTAGCTATAGGTAATAATCTCTCCTCCCCCCCCCCCCCCCCCCCACCTCCCCACCCCCATACCCCTCTCCCCCGTCCCTAATAAGCCTTATCGTTTCTGTGGCCGTTAAGCACCATGTTTACTTGCTTACATGCGCTGTTCTAGCCAGTTACAGAGCAGACCAACAGCGTTTTTTGTGTGTTTTTGTTTTGTTTTTTTTCAATGGGGCCCACCTTTGTAAGGAAGAAAAGAGGAAAAAACAAATGCTTACATGCATATGCACTGAGTCCTAACTCGCTGAGGACACACACACACACACACACACACACACACACACACACACACACACACACACACACACACACACACACACAACGTCATGACTACACCCGCCTCAAAACGCGTTTTCAGGGACGCTAAGCAGAAGAGGGGAAAACAAACTATGTTAATTGTTAAACCACAGTCCTTGTAAAATAAAGTTTTCGAGTTCGAGCTCTCTCTCTCTCTCTCTCTCTCTCTCTCTCTCTCTCTCTCTCTCTCTCTCTCTCTCTCTCTCTCTCTCTCTCCTCTCTCTCTCTGAGTAGAACAGGATTGTGTGTGTGTGTGTGTGTGTGTGTGTGTGTGTGTGTGTGTGTGTGTGTGTGTGTGTGTGTGGTTAATGCTATGTTGTTGTTGTTTTTAAATGGTGTGTGTGTGTGTAATTATAATTATGTTGAGATAATTAGTAATTATCTCAACATAATTACAACTATTTGCTTTTGAGACAAGCAAGTCGTTGGAACCTAACCTCAAAAGACATTAAATTATTTACTAATCATATGGAGATAATTAGTAATTATGTTGAGATCATTTGTAAGTATGTGCTTTCGACGCTACTAAGTAAGTAAACATGGTGCTTAACGTCCACAGAA
>JABMCL010003259.1:162500-232500 GCA_018857735.1 Alviniconcha marisindica | reverse complement strand
CGCGCGCGCGCGTGTGTGTGTGTGTGTGTGTGTGTGTGAGAGAGAGAGAGAGAGAGAGAGAGAGAGAGAGAGAGAGAGAGAGAGAGAGAGAGACTATATAGGGGTAGGGTTGAGGGGTGGGAGGGGGATGTGCTATCGGAAAACTCTCTTAAAATGTTAAGACACGCTCCTAGTCCTAGTCCCACGCAAACATCCTGCTCGCTTGTCAGATGGGGAGGTGGGGGGACGGTGGGGGTGGGGGGGGGAGACATGCACAGACAGACAGACAGGCCACTACTAGTACTATTATAATGTACACAACTGTGAGGCGGTGTGTCATCCACCGGCACCCATTCGTGCGGGGCAATGTCTTTAAAAATGAACATATCCCCTCTAACCATCTGTCTGTCGGTCTCTCTCCTTTGGAACGTAACACATACAGTTGTGCACCGAGATAGTGCCAGTTTCTGCTGGCAAATGTCAATGCACAAGGTTCGGTTTGTGCACAGAGAGAGAGAGAGAGAGAGAGAGAGAGAGAGAGAGAGAGAGAGAGAGAGAGAGAGAGAGAGAGAGAGAGAGAGAGAGAGAGAGAGGTTTGTGTGCGTTCGTGTGTGTGTGTGTGTGAGAGAGTGCGCGCGCGCGCGCGTGCATGCATGTGTGTGAAACAATGAGCATCTCAGTTTGGCCGGGACCACAGTCATTTTTTCCCCGCAGATTTTCTTTTTATGCGGCGAGTTTCTCATATCCGTGTTCACTGTATCAAAGAAAAAACCCTCAAAACAGGCTTTGTGCAAAAGGTGAAAAAGACCAAGCAACATAAAAACTTCAAATCTGGGACTCTGTTTGAAAACAGAAAATGATTTTAGACTGAAAAATACTATAATATTAATAAGACAGTTACGATCTGCATCCGACACACGAACCTTTGTCACACAAAAACATTTGCTGAAAAATTTGTTTCTTATACTGGCCCATCTGTCTGGAACAATTTGCCTCAAACACTCCGCCACTCTGATGCTGCCTCCTCGTTTAAAGCCACCCTCAAGACGCACCTGTTTAATAATTATTTCTAAGCTGTTTTTCACAGCCCTGCCTATATCCCCTCGTCCGACGCTGAGTGTGTGTGTGTGTGTGTGTGTGTGTGTGGTTAGTGTTATTGTAACAGTAAAGCGCCCTGTGCTCCCACCTTGTGTGGTAGATGGGCGCTCTAGAAATCCTCTTTATTATTATTATTATTATTAATAAACCTACGGTTTCTGTGGACGTAAACAACACTTCAGCCAACACCACAGGACTTTGGTCTAACATGTACACGCAGCCATGTTTCTTCTTTTTTTCTTCTCTCTTTTTAAATCCCGCAGCCTCCCATGTTACCATACGTCGTAAACTATTTGCGGACAACTCGTGCCGCGCTTCAAGGACTCTGCGGTATGCTACGAGCGAGCCGAGACACGTACTTTTTGTGCACCCACACTCCTTAATCGTTGCTGACGAAACTCTTTACTTTTAAATAAAATAATTCAGACATTTTATAACAAATTCCTTATTTTGAAATTATTTGTGCGTGCGTGCGTGCGTGCGTGCATGCGCGCGCGTGTGTGTTTGTTCTTCTTTTATTTAAATGATTTTTTTTTTATTAGTTTTAAAAAAAATCAAAAAATCTTTCCATTCGATCTCCTCTCTCTGTTGGACAAAACGTGTTTTAACAGGGCTAGTTCCTTTAACCCTTTCACTGCCCTTAGGCCGTCATAATTATGACGTCATTGGCAAAGTGTTTTTCCAGCTGCTTATGGAATGCTGTAAAACTGTCTGCTTCTTACGAGGAACGAAGTTCTCAAAAGAAGCATTTCTGGACAGCTTAATCATTTTAATTTAATAAACAATATTCTGTATTCACAAACAGTTTAGGGGTCATTCTAGTCGACAGCCATCTTCCATAATGTTGCTACAACACGATAAGCACATCTTCACAACGCACATGAGCCACACAACTGACACGGTCATAAATCAATATTCACAACTTTATTATTATTGCTTCGTTTGCAAAGGTGAACACATTTTTTGCAGTGTCAGGTACAAAACAAAAGCATTGCACTTGATGATGAAGTGCTTGTAGGTATGGTTGCCGTAAGCATACACTTACGGCCACGCCATCTGAAAGGATAATCAACGTAAAGGTTTGTTTATTCATCTTAAGCGAGTCCAGCGGTGTTCTCACTGGTTGACGCTACAACCAAAACAACAAACATAAACATTTGACCGTTTGCAACAATAACGTTGGGGGACAATCAAGCATGACTTCTCTGAGGCAAAACTGTTAGAGACGTTGCAAGAATACATGTGTAAAGAAAAGTGGTAGGAGAAGAATATGTTTGAGATGTGTCTCAAGAAAGGAGGTATAATGAAACGTGGCGGGAGACGATCTGTTTTGAGTGACGTCTTAGGAAGAGGGGTGTAAACAAAAGCGGCAGAAGACAAGGCAATCTGTTTGGTGTCTTAGGAAGAGGGGTGTAAACAAAAGTGGCAGAAGACAAGGCAATCTGTTTGATGTCTTAGGAAGAGGGGTGTAAACAGAAGTGGCAGAAGACAAGGCAATCTGTTTGGTGTCTTAGGAAGAGGGGTGTAAACAAAAGTGGCAGAAGACAAGGCAATCTGTTTGATGTCTTAGGAAGAGGGGTGTAAACAAAAGCGGCAGAAGACAAGGCAATCTGTTTGGTGTCTTAGGAAGAGGGGTGTAAACAAAAGTGGCAGAAGACAAGGCAATCTGTTTGATGTCTTAGGAAGAGGGGTGTAAACAAAAGTGGCAGAAGACAAGGCAATCTGTTTGAGAGGTGTAGAGATAGGTAAGGAAAAGTGGTGGCAGCTAGGAGATAATGTATTAGAGGCAGTGATCGCCCTGAACATTTTTGAAACCGGTGTGACATCTGTAAGATGGTGAGAGTGGTTCACGTAAACCGGTTAGACAGTCTATCTAAACGGTCACATACACGGCCGCCTACACTAGTACCGCTAGATCTCCGCTAGCAAACACACTACTCTCTTCCCCGTCTACACACACGCCCACATGTAGGCGCACACAAACGCCCATATGTACGCGCGCGCGCGCGCACACGCACGCATCCTCTCTCTCACTCTGTGCTGCATTTTGCTGTTATTTTTTGGAGAACTGGGCAAGCAAAACAACAGTCTAACCGATTGCTGATTTTGTTCCTTATATACATACGCTGATCGTAACCAGTGACAAATGTATTTGAGAGACGTCTTAGACAACGTATACGAGAAATGTCTTATGAACAGAGGTACAAAGAAAAATGGCAGGAGACAATGTATTTGAGAGATCTCTTAAGAAGCAGAGGTACAAAGAAAAGAGGTAGGAGACAATACTGGCCGACTGAGGGTTGGTACCGGAATTTAAAAAAACATTGCCGGTACTGCGTACCGAGTCTAGCGAAGGCTCTGATAAACTGATCAGGTTTTTAACAAAGAGAGATTTTTTTTACTTTTTTTACTTTTTCAAAATCAAGTTGATTAATGATTACTGGGTTTGCACAGTACTATGTAATGTCGGGAAACTGTTTTTGTTTATAAATATCTGTGACGTGTACGTGCTAGTACAGTGTGTCAGATCCGTTTGTGCTTTTTTAAACACTTTTCTCACAGGTTTCTTCCCCCCCCCCCCCCCCCCCCCCCCGGCTCCGAATGTGTGCATTGAGC
Organism: Alviniconcha marisindica; assembly: GCA_018857735.1. Taxonomy (NCBI): domain Eukaryota; kingdom Metazoa; phylum Mollusca; class Gastropoda; family Provannidae; genus Alviniconcha; species Alviniconcha marisindica. Next base: position 228,807 of record JABMCL010003259.1, on the reverse strand, counting down.
ACGTGTGCCGTCAAGATAAGGGACTGATGTATAACTGTTTTGACTCCCATTTTGTTACGGTGTTTAGTGTGTGCAAATCATCGTGGATGATCCACAGAATAAGAGAGGGGGGGGGGGGGGGTGGGGGGGGGGGGGGGGGGGGAGGTGTAAAGCTGTGTGTTATCAACTGTCAAAGAGGGGCGGGGGAGGGGGGGGGGAGAGTGTGTAAAATGTGTACGTGTGCCTGTGTGTTATCAACTGTCAAGAAGAGTCGCTGGCTGCCCGAAGGTTCTGGACAAAGTTCAGCGGTAGTAGCGGGTCCGGTTTCTCGGCCATTGTTTACACCCTGGCTGCCATCAGCGCAGACCATCCCGACACGTCAGTTCTCAAGTTCGGCCACCACTGGTGTGGGGGACAATTCACCCACTACGTACACCCTGCAGGCTTCTTCCTTGAAAAAATGGGTGAATTTTCACGTCAAATCTATATGGGTTTTTTGGTGTTGTTGTTTTTGTATTTCACAAACGTACACAATCTTCAGCAAGCACAAGGGGAAGAAGAAAAGAAAAAAGCAGTTGACACAGTCATGAAATTTCCGTTTCGTAATTCAAATATTTATTGAGTTACGAATTTTCAAATGAATTTATGGGTGACTTTTCACCCACTGCGTACCGCGAAGGTTTAACTGGTAAAATACCGGAAACCACCAGTTCACACCAACCCTGGGAAAGCCTCAACATGCCTGGCCACAAAGATCAGGAGGCATGGATGAGGATGGCCGAGGCATGTGTTGTACCCCCCCCCCCTTCCCACGACAGCTCTGGGCTGGAGAGTGGCCGGGAGGTGAAAATGGGGTCACTCAGTCGAAGGGACTGCACAGTGTGTAAAGTTTTATTATTATTTAAATTTTTGGTATTTCACAAGCGTTCACAATCTTCAGCAAGCACAAGGGGGAAAAAAAGGAGAGGGAAAAAAGTAGTTGACAAAGTCATGAAATTTCCGTTTCGTAATTCAAATATTTATTGAGTTACAAATTTTCAAATGAATTTATGTATGACTTTTCACCCACTGTGTGTGCGTGCGTGCGTGTGTGTGTGTGTGGTTAGTGTTATTGTAAAGCGCCCTGTGCTGCCACCTAGTGTGGTAGATAGGCGCTCTAGAAATCCTCTTTATTATTAAAGCTTGCTAAAAGGGAATGAATGAAAGCACTTGGGTCGACAAGGAACATCATCACCAAGTCAGGGTTTGTGTCAGAGTTTTGACTTCAAAGTTCCCAAACTTAAAGACTGTTTTTGGGGTGTTTTTTTTCCAGACCAGTTTCCTACGTACTCATCCCCGGTGCGGAATGCTTAAGCAATACGCGTTGAAGGGGCGTAACTCTTGTGGCAGGGGGCAGGCGGCACCAATATCACCAAGTCAGGGTTTGTGTAAGATTTTGACTTCAAAGTTCCCAAACTTAAAGACTGTTTTTGTTTTGTTTTGTTTTTTGTTCAGACCAATTTCCTAAGTACTCATCCCTGGTGCAGAACGCATAAGTCATACGAGTTGAAGGGCCGTAACTCTTGCGGCATGGGGCAGGTGGCACCAATCTGAACCAGGTCTGTCAGTGGTTTCAAGTTAAACACATTTTGTACAAAAGTTGCCTTTGTTGACCATTTGTTTTCCAAATTGCCCTTCTGCCAATTACTGGCTTACCATTATTATGCAAATCCCAAATTTTCCAAGACTGTGGCCATAAATGCCATCTTCCCAAAACTATCCAGGCCTGGAAAACGGCACTTCAGTTTTCCAGAACTGTTAAAGACTGTACAAACCATGCACGTAGGCCACACAGACAGCAGTGGCACTCTCTTGCAGAAGCCTTATGTGGTGCCTTGGGAATGAAGAGGATAAAAGTAAATGAGCTATGCTGCACAATAAATACAGGCAAACCTGCTGAAAATGGGTAAGTTTTTGTATATATATGCTCCAATCAAGAGCTCTTTACCTTACACCGTTTCAGCCTGCGTTTGTGTTTTGCTATCTACAACTACACTTACCATGCCACCATGCAACCCACTGAGACAGGACGAACCAATCAACATAACAGCAAATTGCAGCAACAACAGAAACATTGAGACATACATCATGCTGTGCTTCTCTGTCGTTTCTTTCAAAACAATTCTTGAAATCCTACACGATCATAACCCCAGCTCTGTAACACCCCACCTACCCACATTCCGAAGCACTCGCTGCCAAGTCACTGCCCGGTTCACTTTGATTGGTTCTGTTTGGGCTTGGCCCGCTTCTGCCTTGGCTTCCTGGCAAACTGACTGTGAAAGTCTGTTGGGTTGCCCTTCAGCTTAGAGATGGGCTGGAAAGAGCTGCTGCTGTTTTCTTCATTCCTCCCGTCATCTTCCAAAACGTCGGGCTGGAGCGAGCGTGTCTCTTTGTCCGTCCCAACATCTTCAGACATGTCCTCTTTCTCCTGCCTCTTGTCATCTTTGGTAAAAGTGAAGTCGGGGTCCTTGCACGAGTCATCACTGTACTCTTCAATGTCACATATTTCCTCCTCGGACGGCCAGTGCTTAGCACCACTGCGCCTGCAACAGAACTAGACAATGTATGACAAGAACAGCAAAAAGCTGTCAACAGGCATTCAAAAATCAAAACAGGAAAAGCTGTCAACAGGCACTCAAAAATCAAAACAGGAAAACTTGAAAAAACATTTGATTACAGTCCTGGGACCTTGAATCAGTATGGCTTATTATCATTGAAACTAGTATGAACATGTGAAGCTTGGCGTAGTGTGAACTTGCACTTTGAAAATGCAAGTTTCACTTCACGTTTTGGACATCCCCAAATTTAAAAATCAGGCGAGTCCCTCAAAAGCAGCATAACGCTCTGCAAGATCAATTGTTCTGTAAACTTTGAAAGATCTGGCAGCTACATCGGTATGGCGGTTAACATGTCAAAAAGTGCTGCGTAGTGGGGGGTGGGGGTAGCATGTACACAACATACGTACATGTACACACTAACAAAAGTCATCTCCAGTCAGGTATGCCATTCAGGGACTATCAACCTTCAACAGATACAAAAGCCAGGTCTTTAAAACACATAGTTCAGTGTATGTCCCACTCCGTTTACTCATACAGTTTTGCTCACGATGGAGACCATGATACCACAACAGGTTGCAGCGACTGTGCTCGATACATATCGTATTCCTTACCCTTGAGAAGTATCCTTGCTTTTTGGAATCTTGTATGCTGCAATGTGCAAATGAAAACCCATGTTAATCAACAACTAAACTCCATATTACTAGCTTAAATACCAATCACTGCTTAAGTGCAATCCTGAAAGAACAATTTCCACACAAGAGCAACATGTTTCAAAACTAGCTGAAATTAGGGGGAAAGAACAGACAGACAGAAAGAGAGATAGGGATGTTACTAGATGCTGTACACAGGACATGGGAGCAGCATAGCCAAATGCATAAGGGCAGCATAGCCGAATGCATGAGGGCAGCATAGCTGAATGCATGAGGGCAGCATAACCGAATGCATGAGGGCAGCATAGCCGAATGCATGAGGGCAGCATAGCCAAATGCATGAGGGCAGCATAGCCAAATGCATGAGGGCAGCATAGCCGAATGCATGAGGGCAGCATAGCCAAATGCATGAGGGCAGCATAGCCGAATGCATGAGGGCAGCATAGCCAAATGCATGAGGGGCAGCATAGCCGAATGCATGAGGGCAGCATAGCCGAATGCATGAGGGCAGCATAGCCGAATGCATGAGGGCAGCATAGCCAAATGCATGAGGGCAGCATAACCGAATGCATGAGGACAGCATAGCCAAATACATGAGGGCAGTATAGCCAAATGCATGAGGGCAGCATAGCCAAATGCATATGGGCAGTATAGCCAAATGCATGAGCAATGAAGCAAACTAATCACACTTCAAGAGGGAATTCTGGTGCACTTTTACGACTATTGTGGCAATTTTCAGACCAGTGTAACTGTTTCAGAAAGAAAAAACAACAACGAAAAACTAAGGGGTGGTCTATATTTCAAATTGCTTGTGTTTAAATCCAGTCATCAAAACCCCTTTGACAATGCATGCAAACATGCTTCAGCATGACATATGCAGTATAAAACACACACACACACACACACCTAAACAAAAACAACATGAGAGACAATAAATAAAAATACAAACAACAACAAACACAAAAACATTTGCATAGTCAAGTACCTTTGGTCAGAAATGAACATGGTGTGAATAAACAGGTGCAGTATAAGGTTCTAACAAGATAAAATGGCTGGTCTCTAAAATCAGGCCAAAAACTGAGGTAAAGTTTGCAGGCAACACATTATGCGCTTCAGTACATTTGATCCATCAAACACTAACTGAAAAGCCAAATGTATCAAGCACAGTTTACCTACCAGCGATAACTACTGCTGAGTCACTGAGTCACAGCTTACATGGCATAGGTAGCATGTACTTCACTCATGTCAAACGCTAACCCATCAGTGACACTCACTGCTGAACCACTCAGCTGTAGCTTGCCTATCACCATTCATGTCAAATGCTAACCCACCAGTGACACTTACCACTGAGCTGTCGAGTGCAGCTGGCCTGGTGTTACAGCAGCATGTACTTCGTTCACATTAAACATTAAGTACTAACCCACCAGTGACACTTACCGCTGAACTGTCGAGCTGCAACTGGCCTGGTGTTACAGCAGCATGTACTTCGTTCACATTAAACATTAAGTACTAACCCACCAGTGACACTTACCGCTGAGCTGTCAAGCTGCAGCTGGCCTGGTGTTACCGCAGCATGTACTTCGTTCACATTAAACATTAAGTACTAACCCACCAGTGACACTTACCGCTGAGCTGTCGAGTGCAGCTGGCCTGGTGTTAAGATAACATGTACTTCATTCACATCAAACACTAACCCACCAGTGACACTTACCACTGAGCTGTCGAGCTGCAGCTGGCCTGGTGTAAGATAGCATGTACTTCGTTCACATCAAACACTAACCTACCAGTGACACAGTGCATCATTCTCGTCAAACTAACCCATCAGTGACACTACACTGGTGTCCGTGTAAGGTGGTATGTATCGTTCACATCAAACACTAACCCACCAGTGACACTTACCACTGAGCTGTAGCTGGCCTGGTGTTAAGGTGGTATGTATCGTTCACGTCAAACACTAACCCACCAGTGACACTTACCACTGAGCTGTAGCTGGCCTGGTGTTAAGGTGGTATGTATCGTTCAAGTCAAACACTAACCCACCAGCCGCACTTACTGCTGAGCCATTCAGCTGCAGCTGGCCTGGTGGTAAGATACGGTATGTACATCGTTCATGTCAAACGCTAACCCATCAGTGACACAGTGCATCATTCATGTCAAATGCTAACCCACCAGTGACACAGTACACTGTTCATGTCAAATGCTACCCCCTCAGTGACACAAACGCTAACCCATTAGTGACACAGTACATCGTTCACGTCAACCGCTAACCCATCAGTGACACAGTGCATCATTCACGTCAAATGCTAATCCATCAGTGACACAGTACACTGTTCACATCAAAGGCTAACCCATCAGTGACACAGTACATTGTTTACGTCAAACGCTAACCCATTAGTGACACAGTACATCGTTCACGTCAAACACTAACCCACCAGTGACACAGTACATCACTGATGTCAAACGCTAACCCACCGGTGACACTTACTGCTGAACCACGGAACTGCAGCTGGCCTGGAGCTGGCACCAGTGGAGGTGCTGGCCGCTTCTGCCTCAAACTGTTGCTTACACTTCTCAAAGTGTCGCTTTAGTGCACTGCTTCCTCCCAAGTTTGAGTTGCAAAGGCCACAGACAAATTCTTCCCTGTGACAGAAGGATTCTTTGGGTTCCATCCAAATGACATAGCTAAACATTCATGCATGCCAATGTGTGTGTGTGTGTGTGTTATGCACATGTATGTATGTGTGACAGTGTGTGCTCATGTGGGTGCATGCATCTGTGTGTGTGTGTGTGTGTGTGTGTGTGTGTGTGTGTGTGTGATTAAGCATATTATTTTAAAAGTACACTAGTCCTGAGCTGCATGGTATATAATGGGTAAACCTCAGTACAAAGTTTTCATTGTACGTTGTGTGAGTAAGTGAGTGAGTGAGTGAGTGAGTGAGTGAGTGCGTGTGTGTGTGTGTATGTGCACATACATGTGTGTGGATGCACAGGAGAGTGAGGACAGAGTGAGATATGTAGTTCATTGTCAAGTTACATTGTGTGTTGTTGTAATGATTTTATGTATAGTGCTTTGAGCCACATACATGTATCATAGAGGGACTCAGCACATTAGAAATGCGTTTATTATTAATTCAGGTTAAAAACAACTATTATTCTTCAGACAACAGGCCTGCCAAATTTTATTCACAGATAAGAAGCTATTGAACGCCAAGGTCAAATCAAGGTGAAATTTGAGGAAAAAAGTATTGCCATTTAGCCTGATAATTACGGTAGCTATTCACAATCAAACTCACATGAATATTTTTCAGTTTACACAGATGGCTGGGTAGATGCTCTTAACACCAATTATGACCACCCCCCCTCCCACCCCCTTCATGTGAGTCAAAAGTCAGGTAGCAATCTATTTAACCCAAACCATGAACAGATAAAAGAAATTTGGGTTCACCTTTTTCTGTCAGGATGGAGAGGACGCCTCCTTAGCACATTTGATGTGCTCGCTGGAAATGAAGGAACAAAAAAAATCATCTCAGACTGCATAGATATGGCGTTGTCTCACACATTGCGTCAGAAACACACACACACACACGCACACTCTATATAAACGGTATCTCCCCAAACGTCTCAAATAGTATTCTTTTTTACAATCAATGCCAAGTGCTATTCAGTGGCACCGGGTTGTGGAAGCCATGTGGCAGCCTCCAGCACAACTCATTTTCATCAGAGGGGGCTGAGGGGGAAGAGGAAGGGGTGATGGGGCCATGCTGTCACATGCTGGGCAATACAGGGTTTTGTCCTCAACTATAACTGTAGCATAAGCCTCCCATCCAAACCTCCGACCTGACCACCATGTGGCGCTGCATCAATGGGTGGAATGCACAATGATTTAACTTTTTAAAGTTTGATTCTAGAATCAAGTCATTGTAATTCGCCACACTCGACTGCAGTTGATATCTCTCACTGCCAATGAATATGTGCCATTGCTTATTCTGATTTTATAAATTAGCTTGTGAGGCAAACATAGTGGCCATTCTTTGCATGGGATATTATTTGTGACATTCTGATTCCTTGTAGTTGCTTGGGTGACTGACATCCAGTACCACCATCCAATTTTTTATTTTTTATTGTCAAGCTCTTGCCAGAAGTACTGGAAGTCTATGTGTACCACCCTAAAGAAGTGATAAGTTTTCATTAAAGCCCTGCCGTGGCCTGAGCTGTGTCACAACACACTGACACCAGCAAGAACACCAAGGCTTGGGCAGTGTCACAACACACTGACACCAGCAAGAACACCAAGACTTGGGCTGTGTCACAACACACTGACACCAGCAAGAACACCAAGGCTTGGGCTGTGTCACAACACACTGACACCAGCAAGAACACCAAGGCTTGGGCTGTGTCACAACACACTGACACCAGCAAGAACACAAAGGCTTGGGCTGTGTCACAACACACTGATCCCAGCAAGAACACCAAGACTTAGGCTGTGTCACACTGACACCAGCAAGAACTCCAAGACCTGGGCTGTGTCACAACACACTGACACCAGTAAAAACACCAAGACTTAGGCTGTCACACTGACACCAGCAAGAACACCAAGACCTGGGCTGTGTTGCAACACATTGACACCAGCAAGAACACCAAGGCTTGGGCTGCGTTACAACACACTGACACACTTCACCAGTTAAATGCACTGTTTTCCACTTTCAGCAAAGTTCTAGCTTCTCACAAACGTTCCCACTGAGGCTGTCAGATTTGAACACTTTACACAACTTGGCCATATTGACACTTGGCATTTGACAAAATCTGACTGTCATGTGATGTCTGATCAGTTTCAAGTTTTCAGCGTCACTTGCATTGCACTGTCAGTAAAACAACGGACTTTCCCAGTCTAAAATTAGTAAAAATAACACAAAGAAACAGCTGTTTTGGATCCTGCTGCTGACTCATGCATAAAAGAAATATGTGGAATGAGAGTGGGACTTATGGACTCTTTAGCTAATGGGGATTAAGGGCTATCAGCTTTTAACTTTATTTGCTCATCACATATATGGACCTAGCTAGGGAACACTTCAAAAACAATTCAACATAGTGGTAATATCCAAGGAGATGGTTGCAAATTCCTGGAACATTTTAAATGCCATTTTCAGCCATAAACATCATCAAAGTCACTCAAATAGGGTCATATTTAGCGAAAAAAGCCAACATTTGCAGCAAAACTGACTTTGATTACAGTCTGTAAATGGGTGTGTCCTCAGTACTCAATTGATTGTTTTGCTAACATCGGCACTCAGGAAGCTGGGTTTATTCACTTCGTATGGCCCTGTTTGGATGATTCTGATTATATCTGTGACCTAAAGTGGCGTATAAAATATCCCAAGAATTTCCGACCACCTCCTTGGATATTACCCAACACAGCACTCATTAGCACTATAGCAGACCTCTTTCTCGCCTGGATGGCTGCGGCAGATCCTCCATGCTGTCCTCCCCAGTGCAGTCTGAGGCGTGCTGCTCAATGACTGCAGCTGGGAACTTACTGCTGCAGATGGGGCACTCGACCAGCACCTCCGCTTCAGCGGACACCTTTCAAAACATGCAGCTGTCGGTCAATTACTTTTTTTAACCTGTATGTTCAAAGAGACTGAGAAAAAACAGCCAGCCAGCCAGAGAGAGAGAGAGAGAGAGAGAGAGAGAGAGAGAGAGAGAGAGAGAGAGAGAGAAATTATATACTGAGAAAGCAGTTAGACATAAAACATTTCAGAAGAAAATCTATATTCTCATGCACTCTATTATATATATATAATAAATTAATATATTTATATTTATATATATACTGCATTGTTTCACTTACTGGTAAAGAAATCATTTAAAGTGGAACCAAACAGAAGTAACAAGATCATCAGAGGACCCCATTCGTAGGAATGGAATTGGAAATACACACTTGCACAGCTGTTTTTCACTTGATTTCTCATTCTGTTCAATAAAAATCAATGTTTGAAAGTTGTGAAAACATGACCATGAGTGCTGACCTTTTGTTATCAGTGACCTCATTAAACAAGGTCAGCGTCTGTGGCAAAAGGTATCAAATATGTCACAAGCCAATCCCTTTCTGCTCTTCAATGGCAAAAAGTGAATCAATATTATATACAACTGCACCAAAAACAAGCTAATATCTGAAGAATCAACGCTCAAGGGAGTTAATTAGCACTCAAAGGACGTCACACAAACGCAACAACAAAGACCTGAGTTGCCTACTGTAACTCTCACCTGGCATGAGAGTAAAATACAAGGTACATAAGCTCCACCAGAGGTACATCCTATAAAACTGTTCTAAACTTTGAAGAAAAAAACAAAAACAAAAAACCTACTTCTTTTGTGTATTTATTGATGGAACAACTAAATGAAGCATGCAGATGAAAATGTTTTCCAGATTTCCTACATTTTTTTTATTAGGCCAGCCTGAGTTTTTGGCTCCGTTCCCTTTCACTTTTCAAGTGTCATGCCTAGCTAGTCTGACACCTACAGTAGCCTCTTGGGCATTTTTTCTGGGGCGAGGTGAACACGTCACTCTTGTATGCATATATGCGCCAAACGTCAATGAGGCTGTGGTGTGTGATAGGCAAGCCAGCAATGTTTCGTCCATCCAGTCCCAGTTACTGTCCCCTTAAAACCATTTCTAAATTTCATATAAAATCAACAGGGCATTTGAAAATAAAATTCTCAGTGACAAAGTTTTTATTTTGATCTCTTCAATTTCCACTTGTTGGACAAAACTAGCTTGGACTTGTTTTAGAGGGCCAGTTCTTTTAACCCTCAGAGACCCAAGCACATTTCCAGTACTGGCAGTTAAGTCAGAAAATTGTAAATATAAAATTCAGTGAAGCAGTTTATAGTCACTACACCGCAAAACTAAAGTGACCCTGACCAAGATTTTATTAGTGTTCCTGCCTGTGACCAACTGGGAATGTTATAAACCTCTGCTTCTTTTTTTCCTCTCTCTGGTTATCGTTTCATGTAGGTTTTTTCTTTCTTCTTCTGGTGAGTCTGTGGTGACCCACTCAGCAACTCGGTCACATTAAACAATTATCAAACTCTATGGGTTATAGGCAAAAAAAGTGACAAAAGTACCATCTGTTCAGTCGGCTGTGAATGTGATGCAGCAGCATGATCAGACACGTCATCCCTGGGAATAGGGGATGCTCTCGCCTGGCTGTCCTGAATTGCCCTTGCCTCCGCTTCAGTCTCGGCCAGTGTGGAAACCTCAACAAACTGGACAGAGTCATCGCTTTCCTCCACATCGGTGCTGGAAGGACCCGGCTTTGCATCAGCTGATGAGGACACGCCTTGCCCAACAGGCTGAAAATGACTACTCCTTGCATCCGCATTCACCCAGATTGTGTGCTGTGCCTCAGAGCCATTTCCTGATGGAGTACCCTGCCTCGGCCTGGGAGGCACAACATTTAACTTCAGTTTGCTCCCAGCACAATTCGAGCTGCTTGTGGAAATATGCACAAACCGTCTTTCCCTGACCAATGCACAGGATCTCTTCGCCTGTGGGAAGGTTACTTCATCATCATCGTCATCATCATCATCATTGTGCAACACATAAACTTGACTGTCTGCACTTTCATCGGGACTGGCCGGCTTTCGTTTAATGCCAAGTCGCTGCGTGCCTCTGTCCCCTTTCTGCACACAGCGCTGAGACGGCTGCACAGCCTTGCAGACTCGTTTGGACCTGGCTTCACTCTCAGAAACCGCTGCCTGAGTCTGTCCTTCAGCCGTGCGTTTTCTTCGGGGCAGCTGCGTGGAGTACAAGTTTCCACTCTCGTCCAAGAGAGAGTTTGAGCTCTGACTACCCCCACCGGCTGGAACAGGACTTGGTGAGGCATGCTGTTCCTCACCACCCTGGCTTCCCTGCTTGGTGTTGCTGAGCTGTGATGAGCCCAACTGGATGTCAGGCAGATCATCGTCCGAGTCAATCTGCTGAGTCTCGGCATCGTAGGCAGCTTCTTGCGCCGCTGCTGAATCCCCGGCATCTCCTGGCCGGACAAGCTGGTTGCCCTCCCCGCTCCCAGCCGCTTCCTCAGCTCCGTCGTGCGCCGAAGCCTGTCCACCCTGGGGCAGCCCCGCTCCAAGCGGCTGCTTCTGCCAGTCACGCTCAGTGGACAGCTTCTTGGGGGGAGGCTGGCCAGTTTCAAAGTCATCATCCTCGTCCAGGTCGAAATGGAAGCAGTGGCCACCCCTCTTTTTCCAATCCAGAGAGCCAGGCACATGCTGTCCAGCCCGAATGGGCTTCCCCCAGGGCAGCTTCTTGAGGCAATGCTGTGCCTGGGTAAAGCGAAGGAGGTAAGTGTCAAACATCTGCAGGATCACTTTGCTGTACTCCGCTGGGGTGTGTGACTCTGGGCAGATGTAGGGGGGAGTTTCCACAGGCGGCTGAAACATGTCAGATCAGTCCAAAACTTTGTTGTAACTACAAATGTTGGCGAGAAGTAGCTACAAATTGCACAGAAATGCACCCAAGATCAGTTACAGGATTACAATAGCTACAAATATTGTGTGTTTGGGGGGGGGGGGGGGAGTAGTGTGCAATTTTTATTTGAGGTTGAAACACAATCAGCAAAGTAAATCAGTAACAACACTAACATAATTATTGCTACGGGGTGTGGTTTCAGGCCATGTGACATTACTTGAAGTATGAGAGAGAAATTAAAATTGCTAAGTAGGAATATTACATTAACATCGGTGAAAAAAGAAACAAAAAACAAAGAATGCATTATGGGCAAGGTGGCTGCATAAAGGCTGTGCCTGATCCCAAAGTAACATGACTGACCCAGTGTACCTTGCCTGATCCCAAAGTACCATGACAGATCTCAAAGTACCATGACTGATCCAAGTACTGTGCCTGATTCCAAAGTAACACGACTGATACAAAGTACCATGCCTGATCTCAAAGTACCATGCCTGATCCCAAAGTATAATGACTGATCCAAAGTACCATGCCTGATCCCAAAGTACCATGCCTGATCCCAAAGTACCATGCCTGATCCCAGAGTACCATACCTGATCCCAAAAAGTAACATGACTGATCCAAAGTACCATGCCTGATCCCAAAGTATGACTGATCCAAAGTACTGTGCCTGATCCCAAAGTAACATGACTGATGCAATGTACCATGACTGATCCAAAGTATTGCACCTGATCCCAAAGTAACACCACTGATCCAAAGTACCATGCCTGATCCCAAAGTACCATGACTGATCCACAGTACCGTGCCTAATCCCAAAGTAACATGACTGATCCCAAGGACTGTGCCTGAGCCCAAAGTACTAGAAATGTGCTAAACTACTACACTCACCTCTTTCCTTTTTCTGGGTGAAACTCTGAAGAAGAAGAAGAAGAAAAGAAAAAAAGTATAAACACACCTGGATGAAGAAAGCCAAGAAAAGAAGCATGTCTGTTTCCCTTCCACAGTACCAGTACCCTATCACATTTACTGATATAATAATAAAATCGTCTTAACGGGAAGTGTTCACATGTTTGCAGAAATGATTTTTCAAAGCATTTTAAACCCTGTGCATATATATTGGTATTGTCTGTACAAGAACTGGTAATTGTTCAGGGCAATAAACATTTGTTTTCTTCCTGGTATCACTCTGGAGGGGGGTGGTGGTGGTGGTGGTAGTGGTGGTGGATATCAAGTGATACCTTCCTCCCATCTACTTTTAGTTTGACTACAGAAACATACCTTTAGTTTTGCTCGGGCTCCAAAGAGCACAGAAACATACCTACAGATTCACTGGAGTTCCAGAATAGTGAAGACAAAATACAGTTTCACTACATTTCAAACACAGTGCATAAGTGCAGTAACATACCTACAGTTTCTCTTGATTTCAAGAACAATGGAGTAATATACCTATAGTTTCATTGGATTTCAAAAACAGTGCAATATCATTGCTTGTTTCAATGGATTTTAAAAACAATAGAGTAACAAAGCTACAGTTTCACTGGATTTAAAAACTGTGCAGTAACACAGCTGCAGTTTCACTGGATTTCAAAACCAGTGCAGTAACATTGCTACAGTTTCACTGGATTTCAAAAACAGTGCAATATCATTGCTTGTTTCAATGGATTTTTAAAAACAATAGAGTAACAAAGCTACAGTTTCACTGGATTTAAAAACTGTGCAGTAACATAGCTACAGTTTCACTGGATTTCAAAACCAGTGCAGTAACACAGCTACAGTTTCACAGGAGTTCCAAAAACAGTGCAGAAACATGCTTACAGATTTGTCGCAATTCCACCACAGCTCAGAAACCCACCTATCATGTCAATGGAGTTCCACATCAGTGTAGAAACATACCTGTAGATTCGCTGGAGATGGCAGACAGGCAGCTCTGGCCAGCTGAACCAGTTGTCATGAAGAAGTGGCCGCTTGTCTTGTTCGTCATGAACTGGCAACTTCTGCAAGAGCAGTTTGCACAGGGAGTTAAAGTAAGAAAAAAATGGCCAGGAAAGAAAATTGCTGGGAATGCAAGATGCACCCGTTTAGTGATTTACTAGGCACATATTCTCATTTTGATTTCAAGCACTCAGATGGAACTTTGTAACCCTTTGCACTAATACTAGTGACAGTAACACAGAATGTATTGTATCAACCTCCATCAATTCAATGATTGGTAAAACTTTTTCTCTTTTCTAAACAATGTTCAGATTCTGGTAGAAACATGTCACACCTATTGACGACATTCTACTTTTCTTTTTCTTTTTTCATTTCTTTTTTTCCACATACCTGTTCATGGCTCTATCACTTTGGGGGGGATGGGGGAAGTGGTGGGGGGAATGGAGGGGGGGGGGGGGGGGTACCCTGCCATGGGGCACCAGTCACCATTCAATAAAATGAAAACAAGACTAGGTACTCACAGAGGGCGATATCCGCTTTGTCTCTCTGCTGCTACTGCTGCAGTGTGGGTGTGGTGATGAACAGCCTGACTGACTAACCTGCATGCTGAGACACAGAGCATTACACGCACATAAACAACACTACACACAATCATCATGGCACTGAAATGATAAAATGTACTGCGCTGTACTGTACAACACTATACTATGGACAATGACACGCATCACTTTTATAACCATGCTAATATTCTGGTAGGTCATTTTTGACAATCACGCTGATAACAAACATTTTGTCATGTGGGCACAAGTGGGGTGCTGAACCTGGTCCTGAACTGTTTTCGATTAGCTACTCAAACCTAACAACAGCAGACCCCTTGCCACCTATTATACTACATCTAGCTAATGTATTTGATACACAGGATTGGCTTCCTCTAGACAGAAAAGAAAAGAAAGAAAAAAGTTGATTGCACACACACAAAAAAAGACCAGACAAAAAATAAAAATTCATGGGCAATCTGTATTCCTACTCTCCACACGCACCCTTCCCGTCAACATGCAAAGCAGCACTGTGCCACAGACTCACGGGTAAACAGGACTGCTGCTTCTGTCGCCTTGCTCTTCAGCTTTCCCTTCGTCGGGCGCCGCCTCCTCCTCTTCTACGCAAAGCACAAAATCCTCTGGTGGCTGAGTCTCCAGGTCGTCCCCCTGCACGTGTCGACTCGGCACCCCAAACTCCTGCGTACCAGCCACATCACCTGATGAATCTGAGTCGTCCGACTGGTCATGCACACTGATGACATCCCTCTGGTCACAGCTTGCAGCTGCAGCTGCACTGTCCTGTGATGCCTCCTTGGAGATGATGATGTCAGACGATGAGGTGGAGCCTTTGGAATGGACAGCTTCAGGCACAGAGGCCTTTGTGTCTGACTCTTCCTAGGAGAAACCCCCCGGATGTCACCAGTTTTAAACACATATATTTATCACAAAACAAAAAAGGACCCCCAAAAACAACAACCCCCCCCCCCCCCCCCCCCCCCCAAAAAAAAAGGCTGCAATGTCTTTTCCTCCTATAGATCATGATACATGAACTGCATTTTACAACTTGTAATACAAGGCTACAGCTACCTCAAATTACACATTAGGTAGGCAAAGAGCCTTGAGATTATTTGTTTCAAAGTTCTAAGAAGGAAAGCATGCTCTCTTAGTCTTACAGTCTTTGAAGCAGAGCACTAGGCAGCCAACATGTTTATACTTCACAACGTAATAAACAGATTCTGCTGGCAGACAATCAACAGTGTACAACACTGCATATTGCATAAACTGTAGATCACATTGTTAAGTAAATTAAAACATGTCTCATGGAGTTCATAATTAAACCTAAATAAAACTACTTTTAAAACATAACACTGTAATTCATCTTTTCTATCTAATATGATATATAATATACATCTGAAAGGGTACTTTACAAACCATGTGAGAGAAATACTTTTATTTTTTTATTTTTTTAAATGCCAGTCTAAAGGGAAAAATATTATTTCTCTAAAACAAAACCAACAAAAATAATACAGAGTACAACATATGAAAACTATCCAATACTTCGCCAATGGCAACTTAGGAAAGAAAAAACAAACAGACGAGTTACAGCTGCATATACCAACACACCTACCAGTGACAAGGAATCATGCCTCAGAAATTGGAGGCTGTTCACAAAATGTTATACAATGATCTAGGCTGTAGCATACTAAGTGTGTGTGCAAGTGCATGTGTGCATGTTTGTGTGTGTGCGCACACGCACATGCTTGCGCGTGTGAGTGAAAGAAAGAGAGAAAAGAAATAGTAATGCAATTAGTGTATTAATTTATGCAACATTTGGCCACACTATAGCCTGCGCAGCTTGTTTGTTCATTTCGGTTCCCCACCGCTTGTTTTATTGCATCCACTGCTTTCACTCTACACATACAGCACTCTGAGCCCCATAATTCATTCTGTGATACTACGGAGGACTTCAGCATATTAGAAATGCATAATAATATTTACAATCACTCGTTAGAAATCCATTCATGGTCATTATTAAGAGCTACAAAAACTAAGCTAAAACAGACAGCTGACCTCGTCAGACAGACACTCATCAAACAGGTCCTGCGAGGATTGGGGCAGCTCTGCAGTCTCTTTGCCCCCTTCCCTCACAGGTGACAAACAGCAAGGTGCAGAGCCTTGGCTCTGTTGAGAAAGGGACTGGTCCTGCATACAAAAACATCACCTAGCATGCAGCGATGGCTGTGTACATTGGTGCTGAGTTGCTGTGATGCTGAACGATAATAAACAACGCTTGACTACAGATTCTCATGTGGCTCTGAAGAAGCCAGGTCTGAACGACCTTTTTTCTCTTAACAGCCCCCCCCCCCCCCCTACACAAACTCTTCTTCATTAGTCTCACTGTGAAAGTAGCTAGGTAAATAAACAGTCTGCTAATAGAAGATGACCTGAACATATTGGCTCTAATAAGTTATGTGCTATAGCTACAGAGTACAAGGGTAAAGATGTTCAAATAAAATGTCAAAAAAGAAGAAAAAAGAAAGAGAGAAAAAAAGAGAAAAAAAAGTCTAAGAAGTATTATAATATTAATAATAATAAGCTGGGCAGCACAGCTCTCTGGCAGCTGGCTTTCCTTAAACAGCCCTGAACAACAATACACTGAAATACATCCCCACCCAAACCTTCCTCCTGCTGGTTTGTGCCACAGCAGCTGTGCAAAACAAAATGCTCCGTAGTGGACTGCTTAATCAATAGTCAGTAAATTTATCTCTTTTGTGTATATAATTCATGTGATCAAAAGAGTAACAGCCTGCACATACACACATGTATACATTGTGATCCAGTTCAGCCTAAAAATGACTAAATCAATGTGGACTGTGTAAAACACAACATACCATTTTGTTGTAGAGATCTTTAAATCGGGTTTGGCTCTGCTGCTTCTGCTTCGAGCTTAATTTCATCTGCTCCCGCTGTCTGTCTGTCATTTTCTTCAAAGAGCAAGTCAACAAGTCTGCCCTGAACCCATCTCCGCCTTCTGACACCTCTGAAGTGCTGCTGCAAGCCTCGCCATCAATTTCGGCGTCTGTGCCCTGCCTCTGCTGGCGCCGGCACTTTCGGGTCCGGCCCGTCTTCGCCTCATCTGAAGCACTCACTGCGTCGGGTTCCAAGACTATCCTCCTGGTGGGCCTGCCTTTCTTGGGTCTGGAAGGGCCTGTGGACGTTGTGGAATTGCACACTTGGTCCCCGTCGTCATCTACAGCTGCGACTGGGAGGGTGTGTAGAGGATCCTCAGGTAAATATCCCTCATCATCGTTTTCTTCCTCCTCCTCCTCCTCCACTTCAGCTGGCCCTGGTGGAGGGGACGACAAAGCGGGTGCAGGGCTCTCCATGGCAGGTTTAGGCAGAGACTCCCGAAGAGCCCACTGCAAAACAGATCAGATTATAACTGCACCAGTTTACTTTCTTTCTTTCATGGTGCTTGACGTCCGCAGAAACCATATGGTTTATTAGGGATGGGTGAATGCGGGTGGGGGATGAGGGAGATTATATACCCATCGCTACACTGTCACCACCAGGATGACTCCTGCATTAAGATGGGCAGCGATGAGACACATTTTAATGGTTTATTAATTGTGAAGGACAAAGTAACAAGACAGTGGCCACAAACCACAACCATTTTGAAGAGAAAGGAGAGCCAAAGCGGAATCGAGCCAAGGCCATTCTGCTTACCAGCCTAATGCCTTACCGCTCAGCCAAACTGGCTCACATAACAGTTCACCTGGTGGAACACCTACTGAAACATATCATTTACTACGACTCATATGAGTGATGCATCATGGACTACTAAATTTAGTAATACCAGCTTGGCTTTACATACTAAAACATATCACATAGGGACACCTACTAAAACATATCATTCTTTAGTTAGCCTAAATGGATCTATTTGATTTGATGTATGCATGTGTTGTGCATGTGTGTGTGTGTAACAGTGTGTGTGTATGTGTATGCATGTGTGTGTGTGTGTGGATGTATGCCTTTTGTGTTTGCTTGTGTGTGTTTGTTTGTGTGTGGATATGTGTGAATGTATGCCTTGTCTGTTTTTTTGTACATTTATATTACCCATACCTGTCAACCCATACAGTTTACCAGTATAAAATACAGGTTTTTCATTATTTTGGGGGGGATATGGCCATACTGGAAAATGGATACAGGAAAACATAATTTTCATGAGATTTTGTTGTTGTTTTAAACTGAGCAAAAAGATTGAGAAACTGTCAAATGAGCAGCTGATGAACGCCATCACCAAATTCACACTGGTTGGCCTAGTGCAATAGGCTAAGAAATCTCATCAGAAGTGAGATTTGAAGTTGTGCATGCATATTTAGCACAACATTGCTTCTTCCTTCTACAGCCACACGTGCCGATTGGAATTCAAAATGCCTCTGGTACCAGTGAAAAAACAAAAGACCCCAGCCTGCATAAAGGAAAACACAGGTTCACAAACTCTGGACTGAGGTTTACTCCCAACAGGGGTTGACAGCTATGATTACCATCACCCCCCAAAAACAAAAAACAAAACTGCCATGTTGTTTGCAAAACACTTAGTACATTTTAAGAATTTGTGCTTTAAAAATGATTGTTATTCTTATATTTTTATTAGCACTGGGGGAATTTGTATTCTTATAAATTAGCACTGGGGGAAACAGCTGCACACACCAAAATACATCTCTTCTCATCATCACAGATCCCCTCAACTGGTATGTCAGCATCTGAAACAATAAATAAATTGAAGTAGCTGTACAACAAGAAAGAAACACAGCATGACAATCAATGGTCAAGCAAGTGTCATGCTCTACTATATGAAACTATCTAGCAAAATTCCAAAAATAACCCACGAAAATGATGATGATAATACTTAATAGCAATAATAACAATTAATGATGACAATCAAGCATTCTGTAGCGATTCATACAGGCAGTCAAATCATATGATCAATACTTGTACAGTTGTAGGCATGCAGTTTTAAATTAAATAATCAAACGTGTACATAAAACAACTTCTTGTAGGGTACGCAATACAATATGGGGAAGGAAAGAAAAAAAAGGAAAAAAAGTAAGAAGAGAAAAAAGATTTTTTTTTAAAGAAAGAAAGAGGCTGGAACTCCTGCTTTCAAGATGTTAACATACCACATTTCTGCTTTGTAGTACCAGTGGCAGTCAGCTGTTGTTTTAGAAATCATGCAATACGTAACATAGCTTGTTGTTTTCCTTTTGAACAGGCACAGTGCAGTTTTCAAACCAATTCAGGGAAACAAACAAATCATGGAAGAGTGCAGCTTAATCACCTGTCAAAAGCTTGTCGTCTTCCATCTTCTGCAATTGCAGCTTGTGCTGAGTCAGTGTGACTCCACTGACAGAAGCTGGCTGGTCAGACAGGTCTGATCCCCCATCAGCATCCCTCTCCACGTGAAACTGGACACACACAAATGAATGTGTAGAATTTAAACACAGCCCTAATATAGTACAACAGGCAAGTCATTTACTTGCCACAGACTCCATTAACAGGTTAAAAATCACACAACCCCCCCCCCCCCCCGAAACTTAAAGGGGCAGACGGCCTCCAGATGTCTAACCAATAGGCAGACGAGATCAAAAGAAAACCTTAAATTGGGAATTTTGTTTCAAAAGGCTTTAAATTAAATATTGAATTCATATCAAATTTTGCGATAAATTTTGGTTAGCACTCTCAATCACCCAACACATGCATGATGCATCCACACAGCACAAACGCATCACCCAAAATAAAACCACAAAGCTGTTGCTGGTGTTCACCAGGCCAGCTGTTACACTTGACAGCCGACCCAATCTGTCTCCAACAGTTTTCTATGGCACACAATTCCTCTACAGTAATATCATTCATTTTAAACAAAACACCAATGACAGGTGTACCAAATGCCAGACAAAAAATGGAAAAACATTTAAACATACATTGTGGTGGTGTCAGCGCAGCCTGTGCATTGGTTGTGACGCAAACACATGACACACTGACATACAGCCCCATAAAAGGCAATGAAATATTGTGATGCCCCAGACAGCAAGCAAAGGCTTCCATCAACAGCTGCACTGTACAGCATTTGTACACATACAGTCTGGAAAGAATCATGAGTGCAGGTGGGCAGATGGCAGCTCCAGTCAGCACTGTACTAAAATAAGCTAGTTTGTGGATTTTAATGTCACATCAACCGCAGTTGGTCATCCCAAGATGAGGATGCTTATGCAAATACCACATATTTAAAAAGGTCCCCATATGATGAAGCACCAAAGACTAAGATTGTGAGAATGAAATTACAAAAATTAAAAAAGACTTGAAGGTATTTTTTTTGCCAACCTAATAATAATGACAACAACAGCGGTCATTTCTATATGCTGTATCTCACTGACAAGGGTGAGCACACTGTGCTTTACAAGATAAAAAGAAAAAGAAAAAAAGAAACTGAGAAAAAAAGAAAAGAGTATACATTAAATTTAAAACCTAAAAAACAGTTACAGTACTGCATTCCTCACATATCATTATCACACACTGGCACACAGAAGGAATATATATATATAACAACGGATGAGGGTGGGTAATGGGGGGGGGGGGGGGAGCACTTACACAGTGCCTTCTCTATGGCCTTGGGCATTTTAAATGAAAAAATATAAATAAATAAATAATTTAAAATAAATCATTAAATAATAGGCAATGTGATGTCTATATATATGTAAAACACACACACAACTATGTAATGTATAATGCACACACATACACAGTATACAAATGCATACAACATACTGTACATATATTTATATTATACATGCGTACACACACACACACACACAAAGGGTATTGGATGAGCTAAAACTAGTAAAAGAGCAAGTACAGATCACAGAGGAAGGGATTAGTTATTTAGTACTAATAAACACCACACAGCAGCTGTGATGCAATGCTTGCATGTGGCACACCTGCAAGGCGTTCTCCCCTGCTTTTTTGAGCATATTTATTCTGAATCAACACACAAGGAAGTTAACTGCTGCTCGAAATACATAACACAAGTACAACAACAAACACCTGAATCGCCTAGACGGTAACTCTCACCTGGCATGCACATTAACACAAGGTACATAAACTACACCAGAGTTACATGTATTACATGTATGTATCCTGTGTATATTTATTCTGACTGACAGTTTCAGGAACTTAAAAGTAAAACACTTGCAAGAAATGAGTGATACATGACACGAGACTGTAAAAAGTGTGATATAATATACATAAATAATACTAATAAATACCTCATGTTCATCTGTATCATCCGACATTATTTTGTTTGGAACAAGCATCAAAACTCCTGCAAAATGAGATTAAGACAATATAATCATCTGACATCATTCTGCTTGAAATACACTTCAAAACTCCTGCAAAATGAAACAACATAACTTGTAATAAGTATGTGAAACATTAAATATCTACTGATAGTCTGATATGATTAAATTAAAAAAAAAAAAACACCAGTGAGAAGTCTGAGTCTGCCTATTCACTGATGACTGCCTCCTTCCAGGACCATAACGCTTTGTTCCCAACTGCCCCTACCTTGGTATCCTCTTCTCTGAAGATTATTATTATTATTATTATTGATCGCTTTTATATAGCGCTATTCTCCGCTCTCCAGCAGACTCACTGCGCTCGCATGTGGTTCTACGTGAGTGACTAGCTTTTTATGGCGCATTTTTTTAATATCCACTGAAGTGGTGTACTTACAGCGCTGGCATGGCTGATGCCACAAGAAACTGCTGCCATCTCGGCGCGTTCTGTGTACACCATACAACCATGCACCATGTCACTTCATGCAAAACCACATACGTAAGGTGCATGCGTGTTTAGCTGTAACCTGCCACCTGCACTATTGGCAGAATGACCGGGTCTTTTACATGCTACTGCTACTACAAGTGGAGCACCCATATTTCCAACTGACAACACCTCCAAGAAGGCCAACAGCACCCTCAGATTCATCCAAAGAAACCTCTGCCACTGCACCTCCCAGTCCCACTGCCAATGAAATGCGTATCTGGCACCAGTCCGTCCTCTCCTGAGTACGCCTCATTTGTCTGCAGGCAGTCAGGGATCCCTACCTCAGAAAGGGCATCAACAGTCGAGAGAAGATCCTGAGAAATGCAGCAAGATTAGTTGCTGGTAATTACAGGTCCAACACCTCTGGCGCTGAGTGTTCAGACACTCCTCAACAAATTGACCTACCCTCCCCACAACATGGACGCCTGTGCACAGAGCTCTCTGCCTCACGTTCTTCTACAAGCACAATGTGGGTTGAGAGGCTGGTGCCGGTCATACCAGCAAACCCAGTTCCTGACTGCTCTGAAACTCCTCAACAAATTCCACCTACCCTCCCCACAACATAGACGCCTGCAGAGCTCTCTGCCTCACGTTCTTCTACAAGCCACAAGGTGGTTGAGGGGCGCGTGCCGGCCGTGCCAGCAAACCAGCTCCTAACTCATCAGAAACCAGGTCGCCTAGTAGTAGTACGTCCAAGAAACACCCCAGACTACAGCACAAACAACCCAATCGACAGCTACAAGGAACAACAACAGATATTTTAATAACATCCAGCACTGTCAGACAGACTGACAGAGCAATACAAAAACTCATTCTGTGTGAACGGCGGTGGACTGGCACCACCTCGACAACACCATAGTTCATGTCTCTGTGAACAGTTTTTGAACTCTCTTTGGGGCCAGCAAGAGCCGCTAAACCACTGTGCAACCCCCCACCGTTGTGCGAAAGATTACGAAGGGCATTCACTCACAAGTGCAAACCAGCTTCGCTGAACCACCCATATTACTGCCAGATAGAGGGATGCTGCAAGTGCAACGTACCCAACACATGTACATATCTACTCATACGGAGTCGGCAAGCGCAAAACAAAACAGTATTCAAACGAAAACTGAATCATATGCGTACATCATACCGCACAATATTCTGTCGGTAACCCTGGGAAAACACACATTTCGGCAAGTTCTTAAAAAGAAAATGATATTTCAGCGCTTACTCTCAAACAGTTTTTGTTGACAACGCGAAGCTCAGAAGTGGCGCGTCAGCTTTTCCTTTTGATTAAAACTGGATCGGTGCAGATAAATCGACTTGATCTGGAATAGATGTTTGCGACTGGGATTTTTTGAGTCGAATTAATCAAATGAGCTGAACACACACACACACACACACACACACACACACACACACACACCATATCACTTGGTGTGCTATATAATTATACAGTGCAAAGTTATTGTGATCTAAGCCACCCTAGTTGTGATTCCTACTACATGCAATTATAATTATACATAGTACACCATATCTCAGTTTTGGCATGCTTTATAATTATCTAGTGTAAAGTTGTATAATCATGTACTACATAATAAAGGATGCTTATGATTCACTTGACCTATCAAGGAAACGACAGTGCAAGGCACATAAAGCACCAATCAACAAAATTCATCATCACACCCACACTGACACCCTCCAGACGTGTGTGTGTGTGTGTGTGTGTGTGTGTGTGGTGTGTGTGTGTGTGTGTGTGTGTGTGTGTGTGTGTGTGTGTGTGTGTGTGTGTGTGTGTGTGTGTGTGTGTGTGTGTGTGTGTGTGTACTTGAATTTGTGTTTATTTCTTCACTTCCATTTTTTTTTATTAAAAAATAAAATAAATGTCCATTTCCTGGTTGGCCCATTAAGCCTGAGTAACAGCAAAAATCTCCCATAATAAGTCCAAATGCATATCCACTATTATTAAAGTCCCCAATTTCCAAAACGAATATAACGTTTCTGCTACTGATGCTAAGTTTAACATGTAATGTGCCTGTTGTAATATATAATAATATGTGTATAGCCAAAATCACCAGCAAGATTGTATTTTTATACACCGAAAGCCATTTTCATGGTTTTATTTTTTTTACGAGAGTATCATACCACCCCCTTATTAGCATACCCTTCAATGCAATGGCCGACTGTAGTGTTTACGCAGTGAGAATTATATATAACCTCACGCATTTTTAGGAAAATGTAGCCCCTATGTGTAACTTGGACTGTAGGAGTGGCAACTTTCGTCTTTGTACTGTTTGTTTTATTGATCATAAGTCGCCAAATCGAAAGAAAAATGCCCAGTCCGCTATTCTCGAGTAAGAACCGAGTGATTCTCTTCTTTGAGTGTCCACAATGGGCAGATCCAGAGGATCGGAGAGAATCTGTGGGAAGTCAAGAAGAATGAGACTGACAGGAATGAGTGAGGAGACCGGCACAGAGCCTCTTCCAGGGCTGCAACAGGACCCAGCAATTGATTCGATCCCAACTGTTCCACTGATTGAAAGATTTGAAAATGTCGAGACATTGAAGTGCCGAGTCCAGAAACTTGCCCTGAAGACTGATGCCATTGATGGAGCGGGAGGAGAGTGGGACAACACCAGCGCCTATCCTTCAGCCAGTGCGAGTGGCAGCGAGCGAGAAAGCACACTGTCTCTTTCCAGTGATGATACGTTAAACTGCGATGATTGTAAAAGTGATTCGAATGATACATCGCTGGCAAATGATGGGGACAACACGGAGCACGTTCCGTCTAATTTGAACAATTCTCTACCGCATCATGAAAGGACAAATTCAGACACGAGCATCAAAGCAGGGCTGCTTATGTCCCCTGTGTTGTTAACTGAAGATGTCACTGTGGATGTAGGTGCTAGCAAACGTCTATCTTCTGTACTGGAAAATATATCACTTCCGTTGCTGTACTTGCCCACTACAAAGCAAATAGTCAATGGGGATAAGACGACAGGTAATGTGGGTACTACCACTGGTGAGGCCAGTTCAGTTCCTGGGAATACCAGTTCTGGCTCAGATGGTTTACCTGTCAATGGGATAGAGTCAAACAGTTTGCAGACTCTGCAAGTGGCAGGGGGTGAGGGGTACTCTGGTTCCATGTTTCATACAGGATCCAGTTCCAGTGATTTAGACAGGTTACGTGCTGAACCTGATAGAGTGACACTAAATAGTGTGGAAAGTTTTACATCCAACACAATGTTCTGTGATCCAACAGCACGGCTGTATGACACGTCAAGTCTTTCAAGCATCAGCACAGGAACTGATTTTTCTGTTTCGGCAGTATCACTTGGTGATGATTATGGTGAATCAAGACTTGTAATGTGTGATGGTGATGAAGGAACCTTCATGGAAGTGAACTTACATGGAAGGAACTCTTTTGAACCATGCAGGAATTCATCGTTGGAAAGTGGTTTTGAAGACAGAGGAGGAAAATCAAAGAAAAGAGGATTTTCTGGATTTTTATCAAGGTATTATTATCATTATGATTTATCAACTGCCTATAGTATAACTTATAACTTATATAAGTATAGTATTATAAGTATACTATAAACTATAGTAATACTTAGAGTTAGAATAATAATACTGTAAAGTGTAATCATATTTGATTTTAAATGAATTTTCCATTATTTAATGCCATGCCAGGAACACTGGCAGTTCTGTCTGGATCTGGATTGTTTGTTATATTTTTATATATTTTTTTTTTCTCTTTCAACTTAGTTTTGACATTTTCAATTTCAGTAGTTTTACTCAGTTAATTCATAGTGTTGTTAGAATATTAAATTATTAATTAATACAATGTTAGAAAGACGACTCTTGACTTTATGTTACTGTCTGTACAGTATGTATGCATACATGCATGTACAGAAGTTTACTTGTGCTGGACAGTTGTTGAAGCATGACTTGTATTGTAAGTTGTAAGCTAAAATGTCAAAACATAAAATAATTAATGTTCTGTTCAGATTGTTGTGTTCAACTTAGTTAAAGTTAGAGTAAAAAGTCACTGGTTCCACTTCCAGTTCCAGAGCTCATTGACAATGACATTGTTTAATTTATTGATGAGAGCCCTGTGTCACTTGACAGTGACATTGATACAGATCAATAACTTGAATAAAAATGCACAATGGTTATGGCATCAGCAAACCCAGGTAGCTGGGCGTTGTCCTCTGAGTGTGAACAACTGCTGGTGCAACATGACAGCAGTCATCTGAAGAGTTTTGCTCTTTATAACTGATAAAAGCAACGCATAACATCAGAGATCTGTTATTGATGTCACACTCACACAGTATTATAGATTTCATTCCCGCTTTTTCAGATGTAACTAAAGTAGTATTTTGACATTGACATTAATGCCAGACTTCAACAAGCCACAGGGTAGGTGCTTCACAAATTTTCATTACTATTATTATTATTATTTATGCAGTTTGCAAATTGAATTTGGAACTGAGAAAGCTGAAATTGTTTTAGTTCATTTGAAACAAGTTTGAAAATGAAAGCTCAAACACACTTTAAAACAAACTGAGTTTTGAACCACTGGCTTTTTCCATTTATGCCATATTGAGTTTGAAAACTTTGTACAGTTTGTGTGTGTGTGTGTGTGTGTGTGTGTGTGTGTGTGTGTGTGTGTGTGTGTGTGTGTGAATGTGGTTATGCCCCTAGGAAATTATTTTTCTTTGTTATAAAATTAAAAGGCTGTTATAACTATTAAACTTGTGCAAACCATGCTCATGGTCAGTACATTGTCCTTTTTAAGCATTTCCAATTGAAGTCTTCCAGTTCCACAAGTTGCTTGAATTGATGATTCAACTTAGAAATATATTTTTTTTATGTCAAAGCTATAAATTTAAGTAATAGCAATTAACACTGTTATTAATATTAACAGTACAACTAGTACTAGTAGTCTACTAGTGCTACTACTTGTCAAAGTTATAAATTTAAATAATAACAGTTAACAATAACACTGTTATTAATATTAACAATACTACTAGTACTAGTAGTCTACTAGTACTACTGTACTAGTAATAATAATACTTGCTAAGTCAGTAAGCCTACTACTTTAACTAGTTTAACAGATTATTTTGTCTGGATTTATGTTTTTTTCCTGATGCCCCTGTCCACAAACCATTTTCCATAATCATTGCCATGCACTTAGTGCAAAAAATAATATTATTATGTGAGACAGAAGAAAAATAATAACCCTATTTTATGATTGTTCAGACAGAAACCCTAGTAATCATTATGATAAAATTTAAGGAGAACAACATGTTTACAAAAAACTAATTAATACAAACATTTGCTCATTGCAAAATTTTGCGTAAATATTGCATTTTGGGGGTTCTGTACGCATTTTAGCCACATCGCTGCATCACCGTATGCAAAATGATAACACCGATTAAACAAGTTATGACTCACTGGTGGATGCCACGTCACTCAACACTAGATCTACTTGCAAGCACAGTGTCATCTCAGCCGTTCAAGTCGATGTTCCGTTCAAGTCCAGTCAAACTACCGTAATTTTTTTACTATAAGGTGACGGTGAAGCTTTTCCTAAAATCTTATTCATGCGCCTTATAGTCAGTGGCGCCCTGTCTGTGAATAAAATTCGCCTACTTTTCTGAAAAAAAGAGAAAACAATTAATTTGAAACCAAATTCTAACGAACCCGTATGGATCTGGAAGAAGATTCGTTCCCGTATCAGACAGGCCACAGACTGGCCAGATATTTTGACGAATTGATCAGTGATATTTTCCGGTCAATTGACGGAGGACACGATCCCAGATATGGAATTTGGAACCACCCAGCATTCCTACTTTGTCAGCGTGCAATATCATCAGAATTTATTAAAAGGTAGAAGACTACGAAATCGAAAACAAAACACGCGTCGACACCAAATACGAATGAGAGAAAATGGCGGCAGCCTCGACTTCAACTTCATCTCGTTACTAAATCCCGCGGTAGACGAGAACTGGGTTTGCCGACATCGTCTGCTGCAGTTCTTCCTTTAAAAATGATGCCGTGTACGATGTTCCGATCTATTCAAACTTTTTATGTGAACGGCAAATTTACTGAACGGTACCACATTTTTTGTGCACAGATAGACCTTCTTTTTACTAGTTTTCGTCTGCTCACATTATAGACCATGAGCTACAATCAGGTTACTATCATTTTGGCTTTGTAATGTGCGTTAATTCTAGGTTATACTGTATGCATTTTTCATGCCATTGACGCAAAATACGTAATGTTTCGCTTCGGTTCTCGCAAATCTCTAAAAGGCAGTGCGACCCCTGACAAAATTACAACAGGAAGAAAGGACCTGACTTTGCTATACACAGTCACAAACTAACATTTTGCCCAGTTGATACAATGATAGTGGTTTGGTGAATGTAATAAGCTGTATTTATATCATTATCAACCACCCCTTCCCCTGCCCCTATTCAAAATCAGAGGCCTGTCACTGTCAGTGCAGCAGTACCAGTCAACTTTACTTCAACCTTCAAACTGGATTGTGCAAGATCTGTTAGTGTTACTACTACTACTAGTATTACTACTGAGTACTAGTGTTGGCTTTATCATTGTCCAAGTTGAAACCTCAGAATAGATTCAGATCTTGAAGTTGAAGCCATTAGTGCTGCAGTATTAGATCATTTTACTGTGGATAAAATTGTGACACTGCTGACTCACACTGCTGACCAGTGGTATTGGTAATCACAATAGGGGTGGTGGAGAAGACTGCGAGGGCGCTGTCACTACAGTTACACAACATTAGGTTATTTCAGGGCTATCAGCAGTTCTGATTACTACCTGACACCTAGACCCACCTGATATTACAACATTGAACATAAGATCAGTTTAGTGTCTCAGGGTAGGTTGTGTGTTTGTGAGAAAGTGACTGAGGCTGTTTTCACCAACAGTCACATCACATGTACATGATGTAGTGTTACACAGTATGCCTTGATTACAAGCCATACAAGGGCAAGAGGGCAGCTCCTGCAGGGATTCGAACCCATGACCTTTCAATCACGAGTCCAGTGCTCTAACCACTGAGCTATCCCTGCCCCCCAGTGCGTGTGTGTGTGTGTGTGTGTTGACATCATGTTACCTTTGAAGTCTTACTCTCGCTCTCAGGCATCCCAAATAGAGTGGGTGGCTACTGCACAGGACCACAATCTCACACTCACAGCAGCAGCAGCAGCACGCACGCACGCACGCACGCACGCACGCACGCATACATACTCACACACACACACATACACATACACACACACACACGCACAGAGAGAGAGAGAGAGAGAGAGGAGAGAGAGAGAGTTAACAAACATAGAGTCTGCATTCCATTGCTGCCCCTTTCAGCATGCTGGGGAAAGAATGTTACACACCTGGGAGTTCTTACACAGCACTAAGTCACTGCTCAGCTGTCAGACTGGGAGCAAGTGTTGCTCAGTCTTTGTTGATACAGGCCTGCTGCAAAGTGCATTTTATTGCATGGGGGGGGGGGGGGGGGGACTAGTCTGAGTGAAACTAGTGAAAAGTTGGGCAGGTGATGGTTTGGGAAACTGGAAACTGTGTGAGATGCAACTGAAGTATAAATGTCTGGTACTGTGGTAGAGTATACAATTTGCACAACATTTAAATGTTAGGATTTTTTTAACCAGTTTAAAAATGTAATTTTTCGCTTTTTTAAATTATTGATTATTATCATATCACAACCCTTTCCATGCCAAACTTTTTGTTTACTGCAGGAGAATTTTGTTTCCAAGGTTGTGTGTGTGTGTGTGTGTGTGTGTGTGTGTGTGTGTGTGTGTTGTGTGTGTGTGTGTGTGTGTGTGTGCTTAGAATAGTCTCCAGACAAGATTTTGCACTGCATTACTATTAATGTATAAATACTTCATTACTGCCAGAGTTTTGATTTTATTTTTTATTGTTTATAATTTATATAATTTATATAAATAAATAAATAAGTTGTAACCAGAAATATTCATTGTGTGAACTATGAGCTGTATAACTAGCATAATTCTTGATAAGATTAAGAATAATTAGAATTTAGATAGAATGTGATGAAAGAGAGGACTACAGCAGGACACATGTATATGTACCAGGTCCTTTTGTTCAACTGGAAGGTGCTTTAATTACCAAGGCAGTGTAGCCTGTGAGTGTGATTGTGAGTAATATGACACCAAGAGGGAAGGGAATGGGTTTTAAAAGTATTTTCCCTCTTCTCTGCAGGATCTATTGATCCAAGTTTCACTTTCAGTGCCTTCCTTTCTTTTCCCTGGTGAGGACAGCCCACAAGCAGGATGTCTGGTCTGTCACAGTGTCAGTGTAGTGAGGCTGTACACACAGAGCTCTCTAGGTTCCCTGACCGTCTGTGTGCTTTGATGGAGCAGCAGGCATGACTAATCCAGCCAGCCACTGTGGTTTAGGTTTCAGGCTTGACCCTATGGCCAATTACTCCCACTGCCATCCCTGCTCTTCTTCCTAATTATTAACGCTTGTTAAATTGTTGCCATTTTCCAGAGGCAGGGGTGATAATGAGGTCGAAATTAATTCAGATGTGTGTAAAGTTTTCCAGTCACTGGTTCTTCCTAGCTTGTTTACTAACTAAGTACTACTAGTTTAGTTACTATCGGATTCATCCCAGAATCAGCATGGAAGAGTCGGAAAGGTTAGGGGACCTTTTCTTGCTCTAGTATAGTTATGCGTTCAAAAACATCAACTGACCACTTCCAGTTTTTCGACGTCATATTTGTCTTGTCTGGTCACCTGGGGGATTTTCAGTGTGGATCAGGACAGTTTGGTCATGAATCCACACTGTTAGTGTTAAATTGATAGCAAATCATCTAGCTGTAGCCGTTAGTATCGACATAACATGCCTGCATGTTTTAGGTTTAGGAGAGAACTGTGAATGTTTGGATTTTTACTATATAATTTCAGCCATGAGTGCTTTATTAAACAAAGGGTATGTACTTCAGATTCAGACCTGCACATTAATTATGCAGGTGACAAATGATTATGATAAACTAGCATCACAGTGCAAAAGACAAAGCCGTCATAAGAACAATGTTGTAAGGAAGATATGAATGAAAAATACTTACTACTACTAGTACTACTGTATACATGTATGTGTCTAAGACTAAGAGTAGGGTGTATGTCTAAACATTACTATTTCAACAAGATGTACAATGCTGTTTGTTTCTTGATGAAAATGATAAATCAGTAACTTTTTATTACAGTAGAGTATAAAGACACATAACTATTTCCTTGTGAACAGTTCTTGCTGCATTAATTTTGTTGTAGTGGATAACATAATGTTAAATAGATGACATGGTGCTTTGTTTTTCATAACAAAATAAATAATACTTATTATTTAACAAACAAGTAAGTGTTTTGTAAGAGAAAATGGAGCAAGTAAGAGTGAGTGCAACTTTGCTGCTTTTGGGTGTCACAGGAAAACACACAAGCAGCCTGTCATCCATGCGTTTCTTGGTCATGTTGACTCAGGTGCCTAGGACAAAAATAGTTGAACAGTTAATTTAAAAGTGAAAGAATTAATAATAATAAATAGAAAAATTGTAATAAATATTACTAAAAAAAATCACAGCCAAAGAATAATGCTATTAAGATCGGCACCTTACATTTTTAGAACTCTGGAAGGCAGACAGGCATGGTCACTATAATTATGTCGAACGTTATTATTTCCACAGCTCGTGTTGTAATCGTAATGTTCAACATCTAACTTGACGACTTTAACCTGCGTAAATTTGAATTGTCTACCATATATGATGATTTGTTTGAAGATGTAGTTTGTAAACAAAACGAACTGCATTAAGCACAAGCAAAAAATGTAAAGAGTACGATCAGAATATACTGTTTATAACCAATCTGCTGTCGCACATTACGATTTCAACACGCACCCATGTTGTAAGAAACTCGGTGAAAACAAATTTTCGAAAGAATCTGAACAAACTTTAGATCGACAGCAACAAAAACTCACTCTGTATGCTAACATTCCGATACTTTTAAAAGATTCGGCATATACCAATATAAATATCATCGTATAACCGGAAGATTTGACTAAATCTCCAATGAACGTTTAAATAAAGTTGAATGTTACGGTCCTCGAAAATATTACCACACACCTTTCGCATATCAGAACGTCTCTTCCATGCGGCCATGTGCTAAAAGCAAATGACCCGGATGTATAACATGGCTGACCGGAAGTAGTGCAAATGCGCAAAAACTTTTTTTCTTTCCCTTTTGCTTGTTTAATTTAATACGTTGTTGAACGTTATTTATTGCAACAATTTTATGAAGAATGGCAAAATATATTTTAAAAACTACCCAGACATTTGGCAGTAAAATAAAACATTGGCGCCTGATGCAGTGACGTACCACAGTGACTGGAGTAAAGTTTCGACGAAAGAGAAAGTCCATTCTTCACTAGATTGTCTGCGGATGCTGGTCATGAAACATTTAAACACACATAACGTTCGACCGAAGGATATTTCGGAGCCTCTAACTCCAAAAAACAAACTTAGCGATAATCGATTTTATATGCACTGTGTACTGCGATATCTCCTCTGTGCAAATCGGTGACTGAGGTAATGTTTTGATTCGTCATGTACGTGAATGAAAGCATCGAAAGCACTCACCGTGAGCGTGTCCATTTTCAGGGGTCGAATTTCATGGCGCTTTTCACTTTCAAAAAATTATATTTCTCCAGCTGCTCCAGATTTGGAGCTCATATTGTTTCCACTGTAATACTGACCAATTATGAACGCACACACAAAGCAACAACAAGACAAAGTGTTTGAAACGGATTTTATTGACAGTCAAAAATTTGACCCCCCATTTGCGCACCTTTTGGCACTAAGTCATATATGGCAGAAGGTGCATGGCATTAGTGGACAAGTACAATGCTTGTTTAATACTTAATAGTAAAAAAAGAATTAAAAAAAGTGTCATCCCTGCGGCCTGTGGAATAAATTTGACTGATTTTGATGTGTTTCAGGAACTTGTTTTCTCGAAAATCAAAGGAAGACAGCGCCCCAGGTTGGAAGTTGTTTGGACGAATTCCCCCAAAAGACAGCGGACCTCGAGATTCTTCACAAATTACATCTGATTACTATGCCAAGCGGCGAGCCAATCAGATTGCAGCTGCCCAAGCCAAGGGGCAGAGCTCAGAGGTTATGTCAACCACAGCGCTGATTCTGGAAAACAGGCCTGAGTAAGATACTGTTCAAAGCATTGGCCAGAGAAATTAAAATGCATATAAATTACTTATTGTCTTTTTTTTTGAAGGGGGGGGGGGGGGGAGGGGTTAGTGTGTGCATTATATTATGCAGTGCATGTTACTGGTTTTGGTGCACAGACAGTTTTATACTTAGTTTTTTCATTGCTGTCAACATTCGTATTTCTTTTTTGTGGACCTTGTTCTTCTGAGGTGATCTGAATAGAAACTTAGAAGGGTACATCTTGTTTTGTCATGATCTGTCTCAAGAAATGGGTTCTAAAGATCTTTGCCTAACATAGCACTCATAAGTCATAGTTCAGGAGCTGCGTGAGAGTCGAGGTGGCCATCCTGGACTGTCCATCCTAACGAGCCTTCTGGCTTCCATGGACATAAAGAATGATTGAACCATGCTCACGCATTGGTCTCAGCTTGTCCCTAATATGCCAGCCAACATCCGAGGACATTAAGCATCACTTCATCATCATCATCATAGCACTGATTGGTGTGTGTGTGGAGGTACCCAGTGTGGAGGTGCCCACACATGCATACATGTGTGTAAAGTCTACGAAAGTAAGATGTTATATTTGTTTTTGAATACATGTGTACTGGTTGTGTATGCTTTTTGCCATCATTGTTTTATGAAGACACTCAAGCATTGAACAGTAATGTGGATTTAATTCTGTTGTTGCAGGGGTCTGCCATCCAAATCACCTGAGGAAATGGAAAAGCACAAACAAGAATATGACGCTATGGTTGAAGCTGCTAGAAGGAAAGGTATGCAAGGGGCAGTTTTGTCCAGCTTAGGATTGATTGTGTACATTTGGGAGCGCTAATCTTAGTACCTGGGCTAGTGAAAGTGATAGACGCTGTTTTATTTTCTCAGTATATTTTGTGTATGTGTGTGGATACTATATTTTATTAAAAAAATATACATGTGTGTGAATTACAACATTTGCCACTCTCTTACTCTTAGGCAGTTTTGTTGTTGTTAATAATGATACCTTAGCTGCTGATTTGGTTTGTAATTTAACAATGTGGTCATTATTGGTTGAGTTGTACATGATCTGTGTTTGTATTTTGGTGCCTTTCTTTTTATTTATATTTATACAGCGTACCTCAGTCAAATTTCCTTGTGCATTATATTACAGTTATAAAGTAGTGAAGCATCTGTGTATTCTTTTACTCTTTTTATATTTTTTTTAAAGGTCAATTAAAATGGTTTTACTGGTGCAAAATTCAAGGTCTAGTTGCATTGGGTATATCGCCCTGATGTAACCATCATCAGATCATGGCTGACTGGGCATAAAAAAACAAGTTCCTTCCTTTCTTGAATTGGGTAACAGAAGAAAGAAGAATACACACAAAACCCCAGATGAATTGGTGAACTTGTTACTCATACTTGACGTGGGCTGTATGGACGAGACTTGCGCATTGTTACAGAGCAAAGAGATCTGAAGATGAAGAAGCGGAAGTTGCAGCAGCAGCGCCGTCAGGAGGACAGGATGGTGGCCGCTGCAACCATGTGGAACAAGGAAATCCTGCCCAACTGGGAAAGCATGTCAGTAACCTGCATTGTGATTGTCGTGTAATGAAATGGATCTTTTTTTTTTAAAGCGCCTACACCTATGTCGACCAAAGGCACATGATACAAAGTGGTATGGTTGACAAAGGTGCACAGAAATAAGATAACAATGAAAGTTGAAACCCTACTAATTATATAAACATACACTGCAACATTTCATTCAACATCTTTCTTGTCACTTCCAACACACATGCAAATGCGTACAGTGTACTCGCGTATGCACACATGCATGCATGCACACGCAGGTATTGAAAAATGTACACGCACAGACACGACACAGGTAAGCTATACAGTGATGTAGTCAGTGGAATATGTGATGGAACCCTGTAATCACAAACCCCTTTCAGATGAAATTTTGTGAAAGACAGAATGAGGTGATTCTAGCATCCTGTTTGGGCACCTGTATTTGTAGTTCTCTTGGTACAAAGCTCTTTGAAGGAGAAGCAGTGTTGATGGCCCTAGCTGCTTTGTTGTAAGGGTATTCCAGCTTAGGTCTCTTAAACATTACCTTTTGCAAGGCGTGCGCTGTTTCTTTGGTTTAATGGTGGCTGTTACTGGTATTTGGTGGGCTGAATGATAAGGGCATGATTTGAGCAAGCACGGGACCATTTGTAAAAACACTCTTGAGGGAGATTGCATTGGGTCACAAAACAGACAGCAAGATCCAGCACAGCATTAACCTGGGGTTATTCTTAAAGAGCAAGGTCACAGCAAGTTACAAGATTGAAAGGAAGATTGGATTGTCCTTTTTGTAGATTCCACCCCATTTGAGCCCATTTGGTCTTGCAACTTGCCATGACCTAGCCTATTAAAAATGACTTGAGGTAAGTACTGTGCCCAAGGTTGCCTTTGGTTTCATGACAGTGTGAAGAATGGACCATTTGAGAATAGTCCATTGCTGCGGCATCTGTACTGCCCAGTGTGTGCCACATTGCTGAATCATGTGCTGTTCCAATTACCCTACATGTGAGAAATAAGAAAAAAGATTGTGTAAAGTGTAGCAGGTTTGTGCTTTGAAACATGATTGTCGGCAGAACTTTGATTGTAATACGAATCTTGGTGTGTCCTTTGTTTCAGGAAGCAAACAAAGAAGGTGCGTGACCTGTGGTGGATGGGTCTGCCGACCAACGTGCGTGGCAAGGTGTGGCAAATGGCCATTGGCAACGAGCTCAACATCACACATGGTAACCTTTCAGTTGTATAGTCTGCTGTCAGCGAATTGTTTTGAATTGTTGCTGTTTGTTGTCAGAGTTGCTTGTGACTGGGGAAGTTGTGTTCATTTGTTGTTCTGTTCTCAAAGTTGCTTGTGACTGTGGAGAGTTGTGTTCGTTTATTCTTTTGTTGTCAAAGTTGCTTGTGACTGTGGAGAGTTGTGTTCATTTATTCTTTTGTTGTCAAAGTTGCTTGTGACTGTGGAGAGTTGTGTTCATTTATTCTTTTGTTGTCAAAGTTGCTTGTGACTGTGGGAGGGAGTTTGTTGTTTCGGGATTTATTCTTTTGTTGTAAAAGTTGCTTGTGGCTGTGGAGAGTTGTGTTCATTTACTCTTTTGTTGTCAAAGTTGCTTGTGACTGTGAGAAGTTGTGTTTGTTTATTCTTTTGTTGTCAAAGTTGCTTGTGACTGTGGGGAGTTGTGTTCGTATATTCTTTTGTTATCAAAGTTGGTTGTGACTGTGGGGAGTTGTGTTCGTATATTTTCGTTTGTTGTCAAAGTTGCTTGTGACTGCGGGGAGTTGTGTTCGTATATTCTTTCATAGTCAAAGTTACTTGTGACTGTGGGAAGTTGTGTTCATTTATTCTTTTGTTGTCAAAGTTGCTTGTGACTGTGGAGAGTTGTGTTCATTTATTCTTTTGCTGTCAAAGTTGCTTGTGACTGTGGAGAGTTGTGTTCATTTATTCTTTTGTTGTCAAAGTTGCTTGTGACTGTGGAGAGTTGTGTTCGTTTATAATTCTTTTGTTGTCAAAGTTGCTTGTGACTGTGGGGAGTTGTGTTCATTTATTCTTTTGTTGTCAAAGTTACTTGTGACTGTGGGGAGTTGTGTTCGTATATTCTTTTGTTGTCAAAGTTGCTTGTGACTGTGGGGAGATGTGTTCGTATATTCTTTCATAGTCAGAGTTGCTTGTGACTGTGGGGAGTTGTGTTCGTTTATTCTTTTGTTGTAAAAGTTGCTTGTGACTGGGGGGAGTTGTGTTCATTTATTCCAGTGTGGAAGAGAGGAAAGAAAGATGACCAGTTTTGGTTTCTTTGGCATCATGTAAAATTGTTATGGTCACAATAACTTTGTAACTGAGACTGCTATATGGTAGTTATGAGCATGAACAAGATTATGCACAACTTTTGAAGAAGTGGCTGCACATTGATGGGAAATAATTGACATTTTTAATTGAGTTTGTGGTGGACCGATACTGACAGAAATAACAACAGTGGTCATTTCTATTGTCCTATTCTATCTCACCAACAAGGGTAAGCATACTGCTTACAAGATCAACCAAAATGTATGCATAAAACAATTTAGAGTTGGAATTTTCTTGGAGACTATTAAAAGAGGAATTGTTGAAACTTTATATGGTAGTATAATGTTCATTGAGCTTTATACTTCCATGTTGATTTCAGTGACAGTGACCAGTCTTAAACATGATGGTCACAGGAAAGTGTGAAAAAATAAATTAACTTTTCAGTTTTGTTTGTGAGACAGCCTAGAATTCACTGTTTTTGTGTGCTGCTGCTACTGCTGCTCTCTGTCTCTCTCTCTCTCTCTCTCTCTCTCTCTCTCTCTCTCTCTCTCTCTCTCTCTCTCTCTCTCTCTCTCTCTCTCTCTCAGTTGGTTTTATTTTGTGGGTATGTATTGCTGATCAGTATTATTCTCTTTGTGCAGTGTTTAGTTACTGTTCTGGCATTTTACATATCATTTATATTTCTCCAGATTTGTACGAGATTTGCCACAGTCGTGCAGAAGATCGAATCAGGATGATACAGGAGTCCAAAGATGCCCCAGGATCTCCAGAAAGTATGTTCAGTACTTAGGCAGAGCTGTACTGTTGGAAGTGGTCATGCACATGTTAATTACTGGAGGAACGGTGGACAGGTGTGCATGGGGATAAAATGCCAGAAGTACAGACATGCCCTGTGTGCCATTATGGCTTGTTTTTTAAATTTGTTTGAAGTTTAGTTGCAGTGTTATTTGTACATCATTGAAGTTTACGTAAAGTCAGGCAAAATCAACGTTTTACAGTTGGGTAAACAAGACATGTTTTAAAACAACTTGTATTTTCATTGCCATTTTGAGTTTTTGCAAGTAGATTTCTCATGGACGGTGTGTATTACCAAAGCAACTGCCTTGTCAGAAATGTCTTAAAATATAACTAACATTCTCTTTCAGCTACAACCGAACCTCCGTCCAACAAGGAAGCCAGTGTAAAAGTGATCAAACTGGATGTGTCAAGAACATTCCCACAGCTTTGCATATTCCAAAAGGTAATCTGAGAACCACGCTGTTGTGGGTAATGTCCAGGTTTCTCTCCAGCTGTTTGATGATGTAGATGTGCATTACAAAGAGAAACCCAGGAAAATGAAACTGTCTCTTGAAAATGACTTTTAGTATTTACATGGTAGTTCAGTACCAGCGGAAGACATTTTCATAGTACTTTAATAATGTTGGAGTTTTTTTTTAAGCAGGTGGCAGGTAATTCAACACCACTTACAGTTTTAAATGAAAATTGATAAAGAGGTATGGCATGCAAATCTAATATTAATGATGGTGTCTATAAATGTGTAATATGCATAGGTAAAGTATTCAGTTTATGTGTTTGCAAGTTTTTCTGAGTTTGGTGTAGTGTTTCAGGGCTGCATCAGGTTTCTCGTTATATATATATATATATATATATATATATATATATATATATATATATATACATGATCACCCATTTGATTGTTTACAGCTTGAAAAGGGCTCTTCACTGTGCTCAGTCAGAAACTTGTATTCTCATATTCATACTCTTTCATTTTTAGTGATGTAAGTGAAATGTTTGATGTCCCCAAATACCCAGTTATTCCGTATACCCCAAATCTGATCACTTTGGTTCCTTGTAGCAGCAGGGTGGAAAAGTAAATAAACATACAGTTAACCCACTTGGCCCCAGATCGTCTGTCACCGCCCGCTCTTTTGCCTTACCACGCAACCCCAGACTGCCCGGTAGCAGCCGGCTAGCAGACGATCCATACTAGCATCTCGGCTAATGCAAATAGGAACAGGATTCTCATGAGACTTGTAGCCTCATTTCCGCTATTGTTTACTACTTCCGGCAATGTCCTTTGTTTCAAGTTCGGTGGAGTTTGAGAGACACTGTGAATTTTCAAAGTTCCGAGATGGCCACACGATAGATGCATAAAAATAAATGAAAGTCCTGCTGTTAGCAGTGGTGTTGGAGCTTCATCCTTTGAGATTTGAACTGCAAATTTGGCTCAGTCACTTACTGTGGGCACCCTAACAAACTCACAGAGCTTCATCTTTGGAGATTCAAACTGGAAATTTTGCAAAGTCAGTTACCCCGTAGGCATCCCAAAAACGTGACATTCAGATGCAGACATTTCTGGCTTGGGGAGAAAAAAAAATCATGCTTTTATTTTTGAGTGAAAAAAATCAAAACCTGTTGGATATACAAGAACACTGTATTCGCAAACTGGGAAAAATAGGAAGTGAGCTGAAACTTTTGTTTGGTGTTTATTATTGATTTTTAAAGTTGTATACCGGGATCATTTGACACAGTTACTTCCTTTCATAGCAAAAGGGCAGTGGCTGGTCTGGGGCCAAGTGGGCTAAGAGGTGAAAAAAGGATCAATATTCAATTTCAGCGAAGGCTCGCAGAATGGGGAATCTGGTCTGGATTTTTGTTCCATTTATTTATGCTGTGACTTTTATTTAGACTATCAGTATCACCAGTGTAAGTAAATAAACAGAAATGAAGGCCTTTCTAGAATGCCTTTTGGATTTTTGTTGTTGATGTTCCAGGGGGGTCCTTACCACGACCTCATGCATAATCTTCTTGGTGCCTATGCATGCTATCGTCCTGATGTTGGCTATGTAAGTATACTGTGGTCTTATCACCACTCTTGTGCATGTGTATACAGTTTGGATGTGTGTTGGCAAATGCAAAAGTGACCAGGTGCGTGTGGGCACATGGGCATGTGTGTGTGTGTGTGTGCACATGTGCAGGTGCACGCACACCATTTTGTGCTGTGGTTGGGTATAGCAGTGGTATTTGGACATTTTTAATTTGTGCACTTTCTCTTGTTGAAGTCTTTTTCTTGAAAGCTTTGACACCTTAGTGGAACTTGAAAGAAAATCTTTGTAGTGTTGGCATATTGACTTCCCACTGGCACAGGTTCCCTCCATGCATGATGCACAGCTGTGGGTTCAGGTCACGAAGAGCATGAGGCAGTGGAAGTCTCTGACGACTCACAAATCTTAGTAATTATTTACAGAGTGCAAAATCTTGCCCGTAGAGACTATACATGCGCACACACACACACACACACACACACACACTGCCACTTAATCATTGAAGTATTTATAAAGCGCAAAATCTTGCCCATAGAGACTATTCTGAGCCCACACACACACACACACACACACACACACACACACCACACACACACACACAACAACGCCTGCATGCACACATGCACACAGAAACAGGCACCCACACACATGAGCATACTGTAGGAATCTTCTCCCCTGACAGCAACGCAGGTTCCTTTGGTTCTCAGCGGTAACTTGTCAGAGACTATGCCTTGCTGCTTGTCCAATGGTTGGCAACACCAACACCTGTGACAACGGTACATGGTGTGCTGCAGGTCCAAGGGATGTCCTTCATCGCAGCCATTCTCTTGCTCAACATGGATGTGGCAGATGCCTTTGTCTGCTTCGCCAACCTCCTCAACCGCCCATGCCAGGTCACCTTCTTCCGTATGGATGAGGAGATGGTGAGGATTTGGGGGGGGGGGGGGGGACGCTGAGCATGCATCCCTTGCAGCCTGGGGTATGAGAGTCTTCAGACAGTGGTGTAACAGCATCCTATTGGTTAGTTAAGCATTTGTCTCTCAAGAGGTACTGGTGGGGACTGAGATCTCAGGTGGTGGGGGATCTCAGGTGGTGGGGG
Source organism: Alviniconcha marisindica (assembly GCA_018857735.1). Taxonomy (NCBI): domain Eukaryota; kingdom Metazoa; phylum Mollusca; class Gastropoda; family Provannidae; genus Alviniconcha; species Alviniconcha marisindica. The sequence continues at coordinate 187,766 of JABMCL010003259.1, read as the reverse complement.
AAGAGAGAGACTCTTCCTAACGCTGCAGCAGAGCTCAGTTTTCAGACTGAACCAATCCTTGATTGTCCTAGTTGTGTTTCAGTTTTTCAGTCATCTGCATTTCTGAAGACCAAGTTATGGTATTTCTAAAGACCAAGTTATGGTAAAGAATAGGGTAGTATTCCCCAACTACCCGTTTTGCCAGTTTTGATAAATGATTGAACTTCAGTAGGCCATGTCAAAGCATTGTTTCAGCTTTAATGTTTTAATAATTTAGTTTAGGAAAATCATAATTCGCTTCATATCAATTTGAATATTTTACAGTAAGTGACAGAAAGAGGTTGGTTTTGGTGTTTCAGATGGGAGCTTACTACAAGACATTTGAAGACTTCTTCCTGGAGAATTTGCCTCATCTATATGAACACTTTGTGTCACTTCATGTGACACCAAACCTCTACCTGATGGAATGGTTAGTACAGTAACATATCTGTACACGAGAAACATCTTGAGACAATGTCCTTTAACTATTGCAGGTGCCACTGCACACACAATCTGCAGATGTGGCTGGTTGGTAAGTAAGTAAGTAACTTAGTGTTTTATGCCCAGTCAACCAGTACAGTTATATCAGGGTGGTGGCTGTTTGGTAAGTAAGTAACTTGGTGTTTTATGCCCAGTCAACCAGTATGGTTATATCAGGGTGATGGCTGGTTGGTAAGTAAGTAAGTAACTTGGTGTTTTATGCCCAGTCAACCAGTACGGTTATATCAGGGTGGTGGCTAGTTGGTAAGTAAGTAAGTAGCTTGGTGTTTTATGCCCAGTCAGCCAATATGGCTGCGATGGCTGTTTCGATCCTTGGAAAAGAGAACCAAAGTTGGCCTGAAAACACGAAAATATGCATTTTTCCCCCCATCTGCAGGCTGTATTTGGGTCTGTCGGTATTTATGTAGGAAAGAAGTTACTTTTTTCTTTTTCATCGACAAACGCTTGCTTGTGATGTATTTGATCTATTTGCCTTCCATTGCAGCCTTGTTCATGACATCACTACTGGCCACAAAATGGCAGCGCTCATGTGTGTCTCTTTCTTTTTCAATAAAGTCACATTTAGAGGTCATTGGGTGTTTTACCGTTAAATGTAAGGATGTAAAGAGACAAGTTTGATCTGTTATGGACTGCTGATGCTGAATTGTTGCTTTTTTCTTTCTGTTTTTTTGCCCACAATGGTTGACAAGTGAAACACCAAGTAACTTCTTTCTTTTTTGCCATTGGGGTGGATTTGTACAGGGTGTGATGTTGATGTCAGGATTTTCCTGTTGTTCAGCAAATCTGCTGCTGGATGTGGCATGCCAGGCATGATGTTGATGGTGATTTTTATATTGTCAGGATTTTCCTGCTGTTCAGCAAGTCTCTATATTGGATGTAGTGTGCTGGGTGTCATGCTGATGATGTTTTGTATGTTGTCAGGATTTTCCTGCTGTTCAACAAGTCTCTATATTGGATGTAGTGTGCTGTGTGTCATGCTGATGATGTTTTGTATGTTGTCAGGATTTTCCTGCTGTTCAGCAAGTCTTTACCACTGGACGTGGCGTGCCGGGTGTGGGATGTTTTCTGCAGGGACGGCGAGGAGTTTCTATTCCAGACAGCGCTAGGTAAGCAGCTTGTTGGTTAGTTGTGAGAGTGAAACATGTTTTTGGCAGCATCATTCTCCAAATGATAATAAAATATGTCTCAGCCGTATCATTCTCCAAATTATGATTTGGGGTCAAAAATGCTTTTCCAGTTGTAAAGTTGCTCACAAAATGACCATGTAAGAGTATCTCTAGGTGTGGGGTCTGCTCAGCAGATGAGAGATGTTAGACTTACAGTGCTGTGGTGTGGCTGTTGCACTTCGGTAATAAGTTTGGATCACACAAAGGTTTGCAAACAGTTCATCAGGAGCCAGCAGCTTTACACTTTTCTGGCACATTTCCTGCCTGAAGGCATGCACAGAAGACCTTGTTAGTGTGATGAACTGTGTCGCAGTTCCCTCTTTTCAGTGAAATAGTTCCCCTTAAGGTATTCCCAGTAGCATCAACAAGATTGATGGAGCAACAGAGCATTAAAAATCAGTTATATTCTGTCTCCGGAAGATAGAATGCAACTGGTTGAATAGGCAATGTTCACTTTTAGCCCTGTCAGTTTGCGGTCCTCAAATGGTATGAGAATGTGTGTGTGTGTGCTCATGTGTGTGTGCATATGTGCCTGCCTGCATGCGTGTGTGTGTGGATGGAATGAACTTCAAGTATGCACTATGTTGGCATAGTACAGAATGAACTGATGTGTGGATATGCCAACATAGTTCATACTTTAAGTTCATTCCATCCACACACACACGCACACTATACATGCACACATGCATCCTCAAACCATTTGAGGATAGCAAACTGATAGGGCTAAAAGTGAATATTGCCATTGAATAACTGTGACTTTCACACACGAAGCTTGTAAACTCTCACCTGCTTCCGTGTTCAGTGCTTGCTGTTGGGAGGGAGTTGACTGGGAGCAGAACCCTATGCTCATATGCAACCAACCACATAATTATGTTGTGTGCCGTTTCCGTGTGCAGGTATTCTGAAGTTGTACGAGAAGATCCTGCTCAAAATGGACTTTATCCACGTTGCTCAGTACTTGACCAAGCTCCCGGAGGACTTGTGCTCTGACGAGTTGTTCAGACAGATTGAAACCATCCACATGACCATCGACAAGAGGAAGTTCCTCGCTGTGCTGGCCTGGAACAAAGATGCCAAGGGGGACAACTCCTAGCACCTGCTGCACAAGGGGAGGAACTGCAGCTGTTTCCCTCTTTGTGCAGCCAGATAGCTGATCAATGAGATTTTTGACCAGTAGGTGAGATTGTGAGGGCTGAGTTGTAGCGAGGTAGTGTTTGAGGGTTTGTGTGTGTGCATTGACTGGACGTATGCAATATGCTCAGTTCTTGAACTTGCCTGAATCCTGTTTGCGGATGCTGGCGAATTTGTCCAGGCTTTGACTCTGCAGTATGTTCTACTTTGGGGCATGATCCACGACAGTCGAGTGTGGGCACATGTATTCAAAGCATAAGGAGCATGCTGTTGAAGCATGGATATATAGCTATCCTCTACAAATCATCATCACCATCATCAAGTGTAGCCAATAATGGGTGAGTGTGAACAGAGTGTTGGGTGTGTATCTGTACTGGGTGAGAATCTGGGCTGGTTCAAAGCAGACAGTGTACCAGTGTATTGTGTATGTATTTTGCAGTGTACTGGGCTTGAGAGAGCATGGTTTTAAGTCTGTAGAGCCTGTGGCTTTGTATGTGCAAATGTAAAAGAATGTTTCCATATTCACACTTGTACTATAATCAGATAATATTGTTGATTTGAAGAAATATGCTGTAACGGTGTAATCTCTCTATTCAGTATGTTTAAGTTTTATCCAACCCTTGCGATAAGCAATTTATTGCCAGTTTCATCAACTGATGAATAATTTATTAAATTTGTGTATTCTGTAACTATCCATGTTGGGTCAGTTGTCAGACTCTTCTTGTCTACTGGGTGTCTTATTGATGACACTTTTGCAGATTCACACACACACACACCAATGCACACGCACACACACACACTCTCTCTCTCTCTCTCTCTCTCACTTTCCAAGCAAGACCTTTCTGATGTACCTGTGATAACTGGTATTGAACTGTACCACTAAACCATTTCATTTTGCTTTCACTCACCCTGACCTAAATGCCCAAGTCACAGTAGTACCCAAGGACACAAAACTGGTCACACATTATTGAACAACGTTCCCCTGGAGCTGGCCCTGGGGTAAGGCAACTGCTGGGCAACACAATCATATTTCATGTTAATATTGTGGCCTCTGCTTCAGCAGTTCGGGGCAGCAGCTTTGGGATGCAGTTGTAATATCCGTGTACCGTGTTAACTCGTGGTGCATGCCTCTGTTTATTTGACTATATTACCCACACATCTTGCAGCTGCACAGAGGGGAACTCGGTAGTCTTCACAGCGTGGTATTTTAACAGGTGTAGAGAATGTAAAGATTTCCCTGTCAAATTTTTAACGGCACCCGAAATCATAGAACTGGTAGAACCCCACGACATGCATTCTGAACGTGTCGCTGTGGAACGTTCTGCTGGGCTGAGAGTTTGGAAGCCTGGTGATAGCAGGTGCTGCCTAATGTGCCAGTTACCGCCATACCTTTTAAATGAGGCAGTTTAGTATATAAATAGCTAGCTCGTGGGTAAAATGCTCTTTAACTACCTAATGTGTAGATTACCACCATACCTGGTAAATGAGGCAGTTTATTATATAAATAGTTGATTTGTGAGTAAAATGCTCTTTAACTACCTGATGTGCAGATTACCACCTTACCTTTTAAATGAGGCAGTTTATTATATAAATAGTTAGCTTGTGAGTCAAATGCTCTTTAACTACCTAATGTGTAGATTACCACCATACCTTTTAAATGAGGCAGTTTATTATCTAAATAGTTAGCTTCTGAGTAAAATGCTCTTTAACTTAAAGAAGCAGGCCTTTCAGTTTTCATTTGGATAGGTCAGTTTCGAGAGAAAAAAAGATGAGTTGTCAGTGTCAGGAGTTGTGCATGCACTGGCTATGACAGGATTCAAGCCTGACATTGTACAGCCGTGGAATTTTCGGTGGGAAAAAAAGAAGAAAAAAAGCCTAGCATCACAGCTGTCCTCTCTGCCCAGCTTGCTTTCGAACAGATGTACTGACAGCATGAGATTTTTCAGACTTATTGTCTGGGGTCAGATTATTAACGTGTAAATATTGTGTGTCCTACCATTATGATTTGCTAGAAAGTCATCTTGGGGCATTTCAGACTATTTTGTTTGACTGCAATCTCGTGTCTGATATCAAAGCTATGTGCTTCATTTGTCACACACATGTACATGTTTTGTAGCTGTTCCAACTGTGTCTTGCTGAGAACATGTATACTTTTGAAGATCTGTATGTGTGTGTGTGTGTGTGTGTGTGTGTGTGTGTGTGTGTGTAAGTGACTGTGCAGACTAAACATATCAGAAGTCAAGTGTCTGTTACTTTATGGCAAACGATATTGAATAGTTCTTCAGAAAGCTGCTCAAACAGATGAAGAATGTCAACCAAACCATTGTCATTCAACATGACTGATGTGTGGATAGTGAACCTCAGGAGATTATAAAACATATATTTTCTTTGATGAACAAAAACATTTGTAGACTGTCTGTAATATTAGATAGCAGGGAGAGATATGATTTGATTTTTTATATAATTATTTCTTCTTCTCACTTTCAAATGCCTGACCGATCAACACATATGATGATTGATTGGTTCTACACCTGTGTGACACACCTGGGACCCAGATCACATGAGGTTATTGATCTGGAGCTTGCATGCCATGTTCTCCTGTCACCATCAGAGTGATTACTGTGTTCAGACAGGCAAGAGCCATTCTGCTGTTCTGCTGAGATCCATTTTGCTGTGCCAGTGGAAATTAAAGACAGTGTCATTAAATTAGGGCTTTTGAAGAGAACTAGAGTGTGAGCCCTTATTCACCATAAGTGGCCAGTTATGAGCGATCCTTTTCGTAATTTGTAATTTTTTAAATTTTATTTTTAAAGTCCTGCAACTACTTAGTTGTTTAAAAAATATCTGTTTTACGTCAGGGTGACCTCTGAACAAAAATGGGTCAGACCCTGAAGGGCAGAGTGTAGGGGTGGGAAGAATCCAATGTACACATTGGTAAACAGGAATGGCAGTATCTAGAAAGTCACATGTGGGTAGATGGGAACGGCAGTATCTAGAAAGTGAACTGAAGCTGATGTTTAGACCCACTGGAGCAGTATGCATCAGCGTACTAGCTCAGCACTTTAACCACCAGGACTAACCAGCTCGGTTAATGACTCACCAAGACGACGTTAACACCTTGATCTTCCTCTTCCCGAGCCAGTGTTGGATTGCTGGATTGAAGGCTGTCTGAGTGGCAGTTTTGTGAAAAGATTTCTCGAGAGCCAGAATAACATTAGCATCAGCACAAAACCCAACAAAAGTATTGTTTGTGATTGTGATTCATAAAACAATGCAAGAATGCTCTGTGCAGGTGTCAGGTTGTTTGCATGAAGGTCAGTTTTGGCTCTGATGTCTAATAATAATGTGTGTTAAATTGATCTCTCCCTCTCTCTCTCTCTCTGCCTTAATAGATTTTTATTTTTTTTGTCGTTGTTTGTTTGTTAGTATAATGCAGTTACTGAATGTGTAGAAATTGCAAAGTGTAATCATCAAGTATTTACATGATATTCTATGACATTACAATGGTTAAAGGTCACAAAATATGAATTTTTCCATTCTCATTTTTCTGTGCTGTACATATAATATTTTCAAAAAACAGTTTATGTACATACATTTATTACGTAAACAGTTTTCTTGCGATTGTGCAAGGTGTCTGTGTTTTAGCTACTCAAAAAAAGCTGGCACCAAGATGGTTCGCCACCTTTGTTGTTTATAAAAAAACTGTGTGGCGCATGTGTGTGTGTGTGTGTGAGCACCCAAATGTTTGCATGAATTAATGTGTGTATGCAAATGCATGCACAGGTCCTCGTGTACACACATATATATATATAGCATCAATATTCCATTTGCATTGATATTGTATTAAAAATGCCTTTATATTGTGTGTTCAGAACTGTTGAAACATTTGTGTTTTTAGATTGTGCAAGAATTTCCTTTCTCTTAAGCTCTCTTTAGATGTCTAAAACGATCAATAAACTGATTTATAAATCAAGTTGATATTCTTTGCTTTAAAGGAATCACATCATTGTAGTAATTAAAAAAGAATTTTGCAGTCGAGAGAACCAAAAGCTTAAAAATGGACAAATGAGTCTGGATGAGAACTAAAACGTTAATTATGTAAGATGTGTATGGATTGGTGGGAGCACAAAAACAAGGCATTATCAACTCTTCTGGCCCTCCTTATTTTAGTCTAAGTCTGCAACTTTATTTCAGACACCTACATGAAAGAGATTGAAGCACATCTCTTCTGATCCACCTCATGCTGCAAAGCAGAAAGGTTTGGGTTATGTTTGATGTAGAACAGCAAATGTCACATCATTTAAACAAACTCTTTCACTGACAGTGCCTGCTCTCGATAGAAGTGATGCGGAACATAGAACGTATTTAGATATTATAATGATGTTATTTGGCAACTTAACGTAATGTTTTGAGTCGTGAGGGAAAATAAATTTTGTGTATGTAACGATAAGTGTTAGGCTTTTTGGCTGTCCATGTTTGACCAAACTTTTAATGTTCACATTTCTTTGCAGGTGTGTATTTTACAAGATGTGATGTTGCTGTTTTTGACTGACTGACATAATTTATGAGGGATGTGACTCACCTGGTAGCCTTACATAGTTACAGTCCTTCTTGCACTTCACTGACTTGAAAGTTATTCACTCAAGTTAACACAAAACTCAGCATTAGGGTATAACCATCAGAAAAACTCCATGAAATTTCGCTTTGTGCCAAGTTTCAGGCACCTAGAATTCTTTTTTAGTAAGTTTGTTAGAAAATTTGAAAATTGTCAGTGAAAAACGGCTATGCTCACAGTTTGAAGGTACAAGCTGAACTACTTCCATGAAATCTCACTTTGTGCTCAGTTTCAGGACCTAGAATTCCTTGTTCGTTAGAAAATTAGAAAATTATCGGTGCAAAACGGCTATGCTTGCAGTTTGAAGGTACAAGCTCACCTACTTCTCCTCAGTCCTCTATGATTTTTATGATAGAGTAGCGCCAGAGTCAGTGTCAAAGCGGTCAACTCCTTGCAACAAAAAATGTGGTGGCAGTAGACCTCTCACCACCCTGTGATGGACCGATGAGCTTTAGCTAATCACAGCCTGCATACAGACATACACACCTCCTTAGAGAGATCTCCAGGCTGTCCCAGGTACCACTGTCATGTAAGCAAAGCGTGTGACTGGGCTGTTTTCAAATTCAATAATCAGGGTCTTTGCAGTTTGGAGCGAGTGTTCAAACTCATGATGATTACTCCACTGGGTAAGTGGACGGAGCTATGTGGCTAAAAGCAAGAGGTCAGTTGGATATATATGTTAACTGCAGCAGAGCGCTGTCAAACATTGTGGGGTGGTAGCCTCATAGGGTTCCCTGTGTTACAGGAACTACAGTTGTGGTTTAGGACCAAAATACAAGCACTGCTTTACTGGTTGTCTGGTTTACGACATCCTCTTTCCAACGACATCCTCTTTCCAACCACTGCCATAATTGATTATGCCATAGGTCTCGAAAAACTGTCAGCTAACGGACAGCTTTTAGTTCTTGCTCAAATGACAATAAGTTTGTAAGAGACAACTTAAATTATATCAGAAGTTTCTTTATTTGACGTTTCTTTTATAACCGCCCATGTTGATTGCGCCAGTACAGATAAAACCCAAATCGTTTGAACAGAGATGGAACTCTTTTTTCTTTTCTTTTTTTCTTTCTTTTTTTTTAACCCGGGGCAGACGTGCCCCATATTTACGTGTGTGCTTGGATGCTATGTTGCTTCCACAGTCTTGGTACCCAACAGCTGTGAGGAGGTAAAGAGTGCCCCTTTAATGGCATAATCAGTTCTGGCAGAGTTTGGAGGAAGATGCCAGAAAGCGATGCTCGGAGTGTGACGACTTTGTGCACCTGTCAGTGAAATGGCCGACAGGGGGTCACGTCGTTAGCCATCTCAGAGCAGAATTTCTGGGATGACAGTGCAGCATTAGGCATGGAGGTGGTTGGTGACGGTGTAGCACTGGGTGTAAAGGTAGTGACAGGGTAGTGTTACGTGTAAAGGTAGTGTTGAGTGTAGAGGTGGAGGCAGCGTAGCGTTGAATGTGGAGGTGGTAACGGCGTAGTGTTGGGTGTAGAGACGGCGACAGTGTTTTCAACCTGAACCGATGGTGTTTTTCTTTGACAAAGTTCCTGTCATAATTATGTGGTACTGAATAGAAGTGATGAACATGCACGTGGAATCTTGAATAATAATAATAATAATCATGACCATTTTTCAGTGCCTTTGTGAACATTTACTTTACCTTCATTCAGACCCATTGAAGACCTTTTCCTGAAGACCTTTTCCTTAATGCCAACTCTTATATCTCCCTGACAGAATTGATATTGGTTGCATTTAGGCTTTGCTTGAGAGTTGCCCATAATGATCAAGATGCTCTCATAATGTAGCATACACAGTTATAAACCAAGCAGCGATTTGGTGAAGAAAGAGTTTGTGTGGAAAAGTTGGTAAATAATTACTTAAGAAACAGATGCGTTATTTGTTGAGTAGCTCAAGACGAGAAGAGTTCGTGGTAAAATTAGTAAATAACTGCTTAAGAAAGAGATGCATTATTTGTTGAGTAGATGAACATGATAAGAGTCTGTGGTAAAATTGGTAAATAATTAGGTAAGAAACAGATGTGTTATTTGTTAACATGATAGGATGATTCGGTAGAGGAGAGAGTGAATTAGTGGGGTGCTGATCGTCTGTGGTGTTGTATGTTTCATGAAAGATGTATTTTGAAAGTTGCACAGAGTCTGTGCATGAATGCTTTGTGTCATACGATGAAATGTCTGTGCTCAGCTTTATTTTCATAATTATATCCTAAAATTGCCACCCCATTAATCTAAAGATCTGCCCATCCGTGCAAGCAAGGCATGTCAGATGTGTACAAAACTGTCATTTATAAATGCTTATGGATCTGTGCCAGTAAACTGTGTATGTGGTCACTACATTTTTAACTCGCATGAGAAAATGTAAGTTTGTTTAATGGTCGGTTTTAGACTGGCGCCGTGCCTAGCTAGCCAGGAGGAGACTGGCTCAGTGCCTAGCTAGCCAGGAGGAGACTGGCTCAGTGCCTAGCTAGCCAGGAGGAGACTGGCGCCGTGCCTAGCTAGCCAGGAGGAGACTGGCGCAGTGCCTAGCTAGCCAGGAGGAGACTGGCTCAGTGCCTAGCTAGCCAGGAGGAGACTGGCTCAGTGCCTAGCTATCCAGGAGGAGACTGGCGCCGTGCCTAGCTATCCAGGAGGAGACTGGCACAGTGCCTAGCTAGCCAGGAGGAGACTGGCTCAGTGCCTAGCTAGTCAGGAGGAGACTGGCTCAGTGCCTAGCTATCCAGGAGGATACGGGCTCAGTGCCTAGCTATCCAGGAGGAGACTGGCGCCGTGCCTAGCTATCCAGGAGGAGACTGGCTCAGTGCCTAGCTATCCAGGAGGATACTGGCGCAGTGCCTAGCTAGCCAGGAGGAGACTGGCGCAGTGCCTAGTTAGCCAGGAGGATTTTTTTTCCCTTTGTGTTCTTCCCATAGTTGTACTACTAGCCCTTTGTTTTTGTTTTTCCCAAGTGAGATTCGCTCATGACAGAGTTTGGTAGTCCAGATGCGACGCCGTGTGACTGATAGGTCGTTAAGATTCAATTACTTTGTAACTCTTTCTCCTGATGCGTCATTGAGATTGTTCAAGGAGTAACCTTCTCCTGGTGCGTCATTGAGTTTGTTAACTCTTTCTCCTGATGCGTCATTGAGATTGTTCAAGGAGTAACCTTCTCCTGGTGCGTCATTGAGTTTGTTAACTCTTTCTCCTGATGCGTCATTGAGATTGTTCAAGGAGTAACCTTCTCCTGGTGCGTCATTGAGTTTGTTAACTCTTTCTCCTGATGCGTCATTGAGATTGTTCAAGGAGTAACCTTCTCCTGGTGCGTCATTGAGATTGTTAACTCTTTCTCCTGATGCTTCATTCAGATTGCCCAAGGAGTAATATTCTCCTGATGCGTCATTGGGATTGTTAACTCTTTCTCCTGATGCGTCATTGAGATTGTTAACTCTTTCTCCTGATGCGTCATTGAGTTTGTTAACTCTTCTCCTGATGCGTCATTGAGATTATTCAAGGTGTAACTTTCTCCTAATGCGTCATTGAGATTATTCAAGGTGTAACTTTCTCCTGATGCGTCATTCAGATTATTCAAGGTGTAACTTTCTCCTGATGCGTCATTCAGATTGTTCAAGGGAGAGAGAAAGTTGTATTTTATTTTGTTTTGAGTGTGAGTCGTCTGAGCATTTCTTCTTCTCATGTTTGAGTGTGTGTATGGGAGAGTGCGTCTGTATCCAGTGTGTGTGTGTGTGCGAGCGAGAGCGCGCTCGCATATCATAATTTGTCTGATAACAAGCGCTATGTAATAAGAGTGGTGGCATATTTTGTACAAAATTAACACCTCACTTTACGATGATATTATTTGTACAGTGCATGTGTGGTGACTTAACTGAATGTGAACAAGTAGAACACGCCCTCCCTCACTTCATTGATTAGTGTGTACAAAGGCGTGTAGAGCTCCCGCTCTGGTTTATGTATTCCTTGTTCTTTTTTCTCTCTCCGGACTGTAAACTGCAAGACGGGCTTAGAAACGTTGCATTTTTAGACAGTCCTTTTTTGATGGGACCCCTATTATATCGCAGTTAACTTTCAGAATGCGCTCTCACCTGGCAGACAAGATGTGGGTTATGCGTTTTTGAACAGTTGTACTGGGTTTAGCGTCGGTCACCCACCGCCATGGTGAATGGTACTGTAAAGTAGGGCTTTCCTTACACGTAAATCTTACACAATAATTATGGCAAGTGTTGTGTTGATGGAAATTATATCAGTGTCTAATTCCGTAAGTATGGGTGCGCGTACAGTTTGCTTTCCTTACTAAAAATGCAGATCTGTACCATCTCTTTCTCTCTGCCCCCTCACCCCCCCCCTTCCCCCCCCCTTCCCCCCCCCCCCCCCCCCCCCCCCCCCCCCCCCCCCGCCATCCCTGAGATCTACATGCTGTGGTAACCATACTGTGTGTACGTCCATACTTCTGGAATTGTCGTAGCTGTAGGGGGTCACTATTTCTGTACACAAGGTTAAAGTATGATCACTTACAGAGGGTTGCCTTCCAAGTGTGCCTTTTATTTATTGACTTACTTATTTATTTATTTATTTATTTATTTATTTATTCATTCATTGTCTTGAAGTGGCACTTCTTCATCACTTAAGCCTTCCTTGTCAAGAAGGTCACAAATAGTCGGCGGACGCCAGACAGCTACACACAGATCAGGTTTTCTTCCAGTGGCTTTTGTTTCCAACCCATCCATTGAGCAGTACAGCAGTTTTGGTTATGAGCACTACCCCCCCCCCCCCTTTCCCCCCCTTTCCCCCCCCCCTCCCCCCCCCCCCCCCCCCAGCCCCCGCAAATGGTAAAGCTTTTCTTTGTTATTGCTCAGAAGCCTGTCTTGACTGATCAGCTTGTAGAACAGCCTTCTGTGGGAAAGGTGCGATGGCGCTGATACTCGGTGGCTAAGCAGATAGTGATAGATTTGATTTGTGCGATGAGATAATGAAGTCAAATCTTGAGTTTATTGTGTAATACAGGGGTATTGTAATGTTACACAAGTTTGGCATTTTTTTTATTTATTTTTTTTAAAACTGGAGTGGAAAAAAATATGATTTTTTGACGTAGATGCAGGAATTAGAACAGATGTACGTGTTGAGCAGCTTGAACCTCAACCAGCAATAGAAGATTGTGTTGGAGTGATTTTGAGACCAAAATTCATGCACTGTGCGTTATTTTTTTTAATACAAACAGAAAGTGGTTGGCTTGTTTTTTTGTTTTGTTTTTTATGATCGTTTTTTTATTTATTTTATATATATATATTTACAGCTGTTGATTATGTTGAGTAGAAATATGAGTATTATGTGAACTGAGGCGCAGAAAAACAACGATAATGTCGGCGTCCACTTGTATCGCGCAGTTTAGCTCCCTAACACGCAACGCCACTGGCCTGCCCCAAGGAAGAAAGTATTGCCCGTCGGAAATCTGTTAAGTGCTTACACACCTTTCTTTTGCGGGTGAAATCAACAGTTTGTAACAGTTTACCGGCATAAGTTACCTACAGTTACCTACATGCCATCGTTCACAGTCGCTGCAGGTAAAACACCAACGCGTGTAAGAAGAAAAGGGCATTGTTAATGTTACTTTGTTGCGTTAAACCGTCTGTACTTTGCTTATCTAGAATCGTAATCAGAAAGTCAGAAACGACGCCTTTTTACCCTCCTTTGTCAAGAGTTTGAGTCTTATTATCACTTACGCGAAAAGAATTTAAATGAAAGAAGGAAGAAGAAGGAATGTCATGAGTTTGAAGCTGCGTCAAGTGTGGTGGTGCTTTTCTTTCTGTTCCAGAAATCAAAATGCAAGTGGAGATGCTTTCGTGCACTTCATTAATCTGCAGTTTTAAAATTCGTCTTCTTCTGTCAAGTCAGTTAAGACATTGTTTTGGGCGGTCCTTTACCGAAGAGTTTTTGTCGTTTGCTTATGACTGTAAAGAGGGGGGGGGGGGGGGGGGGGGGGGGGGGGGGGGGGGGGGATTACAGAAGTTCTCCTAATTTCCTTAGTGCTCAGATTCAGTGTATGCTGCGTGTGTTTCATTGATTAGGTCTTCATAAAGCCGCAAGTAAGTGCTTGGTGTTTTACGCCGCAATGTTAAAGGCAATTTGATCACACACCCATCCGCCCCCCCCCCCCCCCCCCCCCCCTCCCCTCCCCGCCCCGCCCCCCAGGCAGCATCGGAACTTTTTTTTTTTTTAGCCCAAACGCATGCCTTCCTTTGGATAGGCGTTCTGCACGTGCGGACAAGCTCCGAGCCACACTCCGAGCATCGCTTTCCGGCACCTTCCTCCAAACTCTGCCAGATTTAGTTAATTCCACTGAAGGGGAACTCTTTTGTTTTTTTTGAAGGGGAACTCTTTATCTCCGCGCAGCTGTCCACAGACGCGGTCAGCGCCCTCCGAAAGGTTTGGGTACTAATATGACTGTGGAAGCGGCCTAGCGCCCAAGCACCCACGTAAGCATGAGACGCATCCACCCCGGGTAGAAAAAAAGAGTTCTGTCTCGATTCAAACTGTCGTGGTTTTATTTGTGCTGGTGTAAACTTTGTTGGCGGCTATAAATGACACACCTTGTTTTATTTGAGTTGTTCGTAACAAACTTCCTACTGTTTGAGCACCAACGAAAAACTGCTCGTTAGCTGACGGTTTTCTGGACCCTATGGCGTAACTAAATACGGCAGTGGTTGAAGGAAGAATGTCGTAAACCAGTGCTTGGAGTTTGGCTCGGAGCTAAAGCCAACTCAAAAGATTTTGCACGACTACATTTGGTTTAAACATAACCCAGAGGTTTACACGAGGAAGGTTGCCCCCCGTCCCTTCCTTCCCCCCTCTCGTCCCCCCCCCCCCCCCCCCCCCCCCCCCCCCTTTCCCCATTCCTTTCTTGGTATCACTAACAGTACTTTATAAAGCCCTGTTATTCAAGCAGCTGACATTAGAATAAGTAAGTAAGTTGGTGTTTTACGCCCAGTCAACCGGTACGGTTATATCAGGGCGGACATTAGAATAAATCGCGACTGAGTGTAGGTATGCTTTTGGACCCAGTTTCACTGTTCGCTCAGGCTGTAAGTTGCGGATGAAGAGGAAACGAGCGGGAGCAGGTATCTCAGATATACTGCACATCACAATATTTGTCGAAACAGGTTGAGAGGCATCGGAGCTCCTTCGTTGGATGTTTTCCGGTAGTGGATCCGCAGGAAGGGAGGGAGGGAGGGGGAGGGGGGTCACTTGAAAGCTTTGATGATGCGTTTTGAAAGGAAGTGTGTGAGCATAAATCTCGTACTTTTTTTCTGTATTTACAAATGGGATTTTGTGACTCCTTTGGGTTCTGTATGTTTTTGTGCATAACAAGATGAATTTGCAACCTGTCCATTTTGATTCCAACGTCGTGCTACGTGATATTTTTGTACTCCTGTGACTTTTTTTTTTTTTTTTTTTTTAATAGTAAGTTAGCACACACAAAAATAATAATAAAGGTATCGTCAAGCACTCCGTCTGACTCGGATTTTGTTTTTCACACACACACACACACACACACACACACACACACACACACGCGCACGCGCACACCCACACACACACACTCACACACACACACACACACACACACGCACGCACGCACGCACACACACACACGCACACCACTCCCGTGCATGGGCCCGTGGCCTTCATAATAAACATATCTTTTGTCTTTGTCTCTCTTTCTGTGTATCTCTCTCTGTGTTTCTCTCTCTCTCTCTCTCTCTCTCTCTCTCTCTCTCTCTCTCTCTCTCTCTCTCTCTCTCTCTCTCTCTCTCTCTGTGTTTCTCTGCACAGCAAACCCAGCTGGGGTTTGACCCTTCAACCCACTGGGGCGTAGGCAGCCCCAGGACTGTACCCGGGTCTGTTGGACCTTTACAACCGAAACACACACACACACACACACACACACACACACACACACACACACACGCAATGTAAAACAAGCCGATCGATCGTTTCACAACACACACACACACACACACATTTTATACATGTAAGCAAAGCGTTTTATTGGTATTAATCTTCTCAGAACTTGAAAGCAGCTACTGTGAGAGATAACTGACTGATACATTTTTTGCACAGTGAAATCGCAGCGCAGTTCGCCGGCAGTGTGCAAGTAATGCACGCTTCCCCAATGCCCCGAGTCTTGTCAGGTAAATCACCTGTAGGTCCGAAGTACCTTTTTGAACTGTATTTTTGTGCTTTAATAATAATGGGTACTTGGAGGGCCTAACACGCACAGGTCCTAAGCGTTATGCACTTTCTTTAAATGTACATATTTTCAAGATTCAATGCACACGCACGCATACACAAACATACACACACACACACGCACGCATACACAAACACATACACACACACACGCACGCATACACAAACACATACACACACACACACGCACGCATACACAAACACATACACACACACACACACACACGCACGCACGCACGCACGCACGCACGCACGCACGCACGCACACACACACACACACACACACACACACACACACACACACACACGGAAAGGGAGAGAAAGAGAGAGTTGCATATCAGGGCGATGAGACCAGAGCAAAGGTTCCTGAAAATTGAAAGGTCTTCAAGGGAAAATTAACCGACAGAGGTAGAAAGACGGACAGAAACAGGCACTTGGTTCCAGATAACTGGAGCCTGCTAAGAGAAAAAGCGCTCGGAAAGTAAACAACGGCTTTCTCAGAAAGCAAGCGCATAAAACCAAAGATTATAAATGTATTTATAATCTTTGATAAAACGCAACGGCTTTCCCAAAAAGCCAGCGCATAAAACGCAACGGCTTTCCCAAAAAGCCAGCGCATAAAACGCAACGGCTTTCCCAGAAACCCAGCGCATGAAACGCAACGGCTTTCTCCAAAAAACAAACAACAACAAAAACAGCGCATAAAACGAACAAACTATGGCATATTGCAGAACAGTGTACAACGAAGCATCGTTGACCTTACAAATATGGTGGAAAATTAATATTAGCTGCTTCCTCAGAAGCTGGGGATGCTGTTGTGTTTTACAAGATACAACTTTATTAATCCATTGCTGAAATTAAATGATTCATAAAATGTGTGTGTATATATATATACATAATTATACACAAGACACTGCACCAACGACCCATTTTCTCACTCAGTTCACTCGCACAACGGGCCTCCCATTGACTCCAAAGTAAGTAAACATGGTGCTTAACGTCCACAGAAACCACAAGGTTTATTAGGGAAGGTGAGAAAGCAGGTATGGAGGTGGGGGAAGAGGGAGATTATATACGTATCGCTACACTGTCACCACCAGAATGACTCCAGCATTAAGATGGGCAGCGATGAGAGCCATTTTAATGTTTCGTTAATTGTGAGGGACAAAGTCACAAGACAGTGTCCACACATCACAACTTCTGAAGAGAAAGGAGAGCCAAAGCGGATTCGAACCGAGATCCTTCTGCTTACCATCCTAACGCCTTACCGCTAGGCCAAACCGGCTTACCAATTCACCATTCACTCCCACACATTTTACCCCCCGCCTCGTCGTCCCCGCATCCCCATCTCTAGCCGTTGCGTGTTGTGTTTGTTTGCCTGCTGGTTGATTGTGTCCTAACGGCCTTTGGAATGAATGACTAGGTATCGTGTAGTACGTCTTACTGCAAGGAATCCGGGTGAACCTATCACTCCTGTCTGTATGTCTATTGTCAAATTCTGGTTTCAGTGTGAGTCCCGTCAACCGGAAAAAAGCCAACCGTCCTCAGTCATGAGGATGTAGCTCTCTATGTACCTTGTATTTACACGCATGCCAGGTGAGAGTTACCGTAGGCGACTTAGATCTTCGTTGTTGTACTTGTGTTACGTATTTTGAGCGCTAATTTAAATTAACTCCCTTAGTGTGTTGTCGATGATGAGCTGTCTGTGCTTTCTTTGCCTTCTCCCCTTCACCCCACCCGCCTTCTTGATGTTCTTGTCGAGTCTGTTTTTGTCTCGCTTGTTTGGGAACCACAATCTCAGAAACAAATTTACACAAGCCAAACAAAAGCCTGCTTCCCGGCACTACCCAACCCCTCAGATAACAAAGCCTAAATTGGCTAACAAACACGATACGCAGCCAACATGAGCGTGTATGCTGATTGTAAACATGAACCTGCTATGATTGTAAACATGAACATGCTATGATTGTGTACATCCCTTTTCATACATGAAACTGTCGAAAAAAATAGGAAACTTTGCATGGACACGGAAACACAGGCGCGCTACACATACACACACACACGCGCGCGCGCACGCACGCACTCACATACGCACGCACTAACTAACTCACACACACACACACACAGACGCGCGCACGCACGCATTCACACACACACATACGCGCGCGCGCACGCACACAAACACACACACACACACACACACACACACACACACACACACACACACACACACACACACACACACACACACACGCACGCACACACACACACACACACACACACACACACACACACACACACACACACACACGCACACTTACAGAGTCTCAGTCTGAGCAAACCGATGCCACCAGTACCGGAGTCCAGTCTGGCAGTGAAAACCAAGGAGAACCCATTTCGTTGCCCCTTCAAACGAAGTAACAGAGAAACTAATCCCAGCAGGACAGTTTGATTTACTGCTGGGGATGCAGACACCCGTACCCCTCAAACGAAACAGAGAAACTCTAATTCCAGGAGAGTTGGATTTAGTACTAGGGATGCAGACACCCGTACCCCTCGAACAAAACGGGGGAACTCTAATCCCACACTCCGAGCATCGCTTTCCGGCACCTTCCTCCAAACTCTGCCAGATTTAGTTACGCCACTGAAGGGGCACTCTTTATCTCCGCGCAGCTGTCCACCGACGCGGTCAGCGCCCTCCGAAAGGTTTGGATACTTACATGACTGCAGAAGCAACCTAGCGCCAAGCACCCACGTAAACAAGAGACGCATCCACCCTGGGGGAAAAAAAGAAGAGTTCCGTCTCGATTCAAACGATTGTGGTTTTATTTGTGCTGGTGTAAACTTTGTTGGCGGCTATAAATGACACGACTTGTTTTATTTGAGTTGTTTGTGACACACTTACTACTGTTTGAGCACCAACGAAAAACTGCTCGTTAGCTGACAGTTTTCAGGAACCTATGACGTAACTAAATACGGCAGTGGCTGAAGGAAGGATGTCGTAAACCAGTGCTTGGAGTTTGCTCTAATCCCAGGAGAGCTGGAATTAGTACTGGGGATGCGGATGTAGACTCCCGTACCCCTCAAACGAAACGGGGGAACTCTAATCCCAGGAGAGCTGGGTTTAGTACTGGGAATGCAGACACCCGTACCCCTCAAACAAACTCTAATCCCAGGAGAGCTGGATTTAGTACTGGGAATGCAGACACCCGTACCCCTCAAACAAACTCTAATCCCAGGAGAGCTGGATTTAGTACTGGGAATGCAGACACCCGTACCCCTCAAACAAACTCTAATCCCAACAGAGTTGTGTTTAGTACTGGGGACGCAGACTCCCGCGCCTGTGCTTGTTGAGCGTGTTGAGCCGGAACGTGTCGTACAGATCCACGGGCCTTCTGTGCCCCCCAAGACCATGCAGGTAGGAGGAGCGGCCGCCACCGGGGAGTCTTTCGGCCACAGCCTGCTGCCGCTGCTGCTGCTGGTTAGACTCCCGTTTCTGGTACCGACGCGAGCGACCGTCCTGCACCTCTGCCGAGCGCAAAGCCTTCCCCTCAGACCTGTCAGTTTTGTGTCGCGAAACTGTCTCAAAATTCTCCCCGTTTTCCGCATCGTGTCCGTCGTTGTCGTTGCTGTTGCCGCCGGAAGCCGTGACGGTCAGGTTTGCTGGAGCGTGGCGGTCTGCGACGGTTCTGCCGGACTCCATCTGCGCGGGTGCGTAGTGCGAGAAAGCGTCGCGTGTTTCCGGTTCCGGGTCATCGTAATCGGGGTCAGGGTGGAGGGCCTCCAGCACGCGCTGTCTCTCCGTGTCCTCCTGCTGCTGACGGCTGTGTCGACGGAGCGGGGTGAAGGCCAAGATGTGCAGCAGGGCGCCGTACCTGCAGGCAACGGCAGCAAGGGGGG
This sequence comes from Alviniconcha marisindica, assembly GCA_018857735.1. NCBI lineage: Eukaryota > Metazoa > Mollusca > Gastropoda > Provannidae > Alviniconcha > Alviniconcha marisindica. Next base: position 168,189 of record JABMCL010003259.1, on the reverse strand, counting down.
TTACAGGCTGGTGAGGATGTGAGGCTAAATGTATTCAGATGTGGGCTGACGTATTAGGGACAAATACTACCGGTCTACGTCTCTATATCTGTATTATTATAGGAACTGGTTTTAAGCAGATCGGCAGTAATCGGACTGACTCAGTGAAGGTGAGATAACAAGGAAGCCAAAAGGAGTGATGATTCTAGCTCGCACTCATGAGCGTGCGTGCGCTCGTTCTGTTTATCTGTCTGTCTGTCTGTCTGTCTCTGTCTCTCTCTCTCCGAGTCTCGCGACTGCCTTTCAGTCACGATTACTCTCCTCAGTTAGAACACTTAGTTCGCGAACAGTATCAAAAACAGAAAAGAAATTTCAGACGTGAACACGGCGGTGTGGTCTCACCGACTCACCTGTGCCTGAACATCGCCAGAATCTGCAGCAGCAGCAGGACGCAGAAGACGCCGATGAAGAAGAGCCCCATGGGCTGCAGGACGTAGCGCTTGTCTCCGTCCTGGACGACGATCACCAGCTCCTCCTTCACCTCCTGCAGGGCCGCCATGATGGCCAGCCACAGCCCGTTGAGGAACATGAAGGCGAAAGTGGCGTCGTTCCGCAGGCGCCTCATCTGGCGGTTCAGCCTCTGCTGGTGCGCCTCCGAATCCTGGGGGTCGACGGGACGAAGGTACTTGGCGATCAGGGTCGTCCAGAACCGTTCCTCCGTCGCATCCAGCCGCTCGGAATCGCCGCTGAAGAGGTCGCCTTGGTAAACGGTGTACGGCGGGCTGTCGAAGTTGTCGCTCTGGCTGGCAGCGGTGCCAGTCTGGGACGGGGTGCTGAGGGCCTGCTCGGAAGCGGCCTGGGAGCTGTCCTCTTCCCCCACCACGCGGTTGAGGGCCTCGAGAATGAAGAGAAGGATGACGTTGGTGCTCATGCGACTCTGCATGCGACGGAAGAAGGCAGGCACGAGACCGAAACAGGACCTATGGGAACGCGACAGACGTGACCGTGGACTTAGGACAGAAAATCGAAGCGCTTAATGTTTGCGAAAGAAACGAACGCAGATATTACAAGTTTAGGTTCCAGTTCAGTGTCGTTCTACGTCCACAGAGACTGTAAGGACTGTCAGGGGACGGGGAAGCCCAGGGCGGCCACCTCGACTTCTACACAGCTCCTGAGCTCTGAACAGGTTCATAGGGCATTTCTCTCCCTCCTCCGTGCAACGTCTCAGCGACCTGACCGCGTACTGCAGATACTCACAGGCAGACTCTGACCCAGAACTGACCCAGACCCAGCCGTCACCCAGACCCACACCCTATACCTACCTCCCGGCTTTGCGCTGCCGGCCCCTCTCGTCCTCCTCCATGCGACGTCTCGGCGACCTGGCCGCGTGCGGCAGATGCTCATAGGTAGACTGACCCAGAACTAACTCAGACCCAGACCCATCCGTCACTCAGATCCAGACCCAGACCCACAACTATACTTACCTCCCGGTGTTTCGCTGCCGGCCCCTCTCGTCCTCCTCCAGGCCACGTCTCAGCAACCTGGCCGCTCACAGGCAGACTCTGACCCAGAACTGACTCAGACACAGACCCAGCCGTCACTCAGACCCAGACCCACACCCAGACCCTATACCTATCTCCCGCCGTTGCGCTGCCGTCCCCTCTCGTCCTCCTCCATGCGACGTCTCAGCGACCTGGCCGCGTGCTGCAGATACTCACAGGCAGACTCTGACCCAGAACTGACCCAGACCCTGACCCAGCCTGACCCACAACCAAAACCTACCTCCCGGCGTTGCGCTGCCGGCCCCTCTCGTCCTCCTCCATGCGACGTTTCAGCGACCTGGCCGCGTGCTGCAGATGCTCACAGGTAGACTGACCCAGACCCACACCCAGACCCTATACCTACCTCCCGGCGTTGCGCTGCCGGCCTCTCTCGTCCTCCTCCATGCGAAGTCTCGGCGACCTGGCCGCGTGCGGCAGATGCTCACAGGTAGACTGACCCAGACCCACACCCAGACCCTATACCTACCTCCCGGCGTTGCGCTGCCGGCCCCTCTCGTCCTCCTCCATGCGACGCCGCAGCGACCTGGCCGCGTGCTGCAGATGCTCGGACGCCGACGCGGCCTCGACCCCCGCCCCGCCATCCTCCCACTCCTGCTGCTGTTCGTTGGCCGACTTCTTCTCGCGCGTGCCCCACGAGACCACGTGCAGGTTGCAGACGGCGTAGACGACGAGGAAGAGGTAGCCGGCGGGGATGCAGATGAAGTAGAGCAGGCCCCAGAGCAGGTCGGACAGCTCGTGGGGGTGGAGGACGCCGGACAGGAAGAAGGTTCCGGCCAGCACGTAGATGAAGATGGCGTTGGGCGTGTACCAGCCCTCCCTGGCAATGGACACGAAGGTGCCGGCGATCACCGCCATCATCACCAGGGCGTAGACGGTGCTCAGGACCATCGCCACCTGAAGGTGAGGGTGAGGGTGAGAGTGAGGGTGAGAGTGAGGGTGAGGGTGAAAGGTGAGGGTGAAAGGTGAGAGTGAGAGTGAGGGTGAGAGTGAGGGTGAGGGTGAGGGTGAGAGTGAGGGTGAGGGTGAAAGGTGAGGGTGAGAGTGAGAGTGGGGGTGAAGATGAGGGTGAAGGGTGAAGGGTGGGGGTGAGAGTGAGAGTGAGGGTGAGAGTGGGGGTGAGGGTGAAAGGTGAGGGTGAGAGTGAGGGTGAAGATGAGGGTGAAGGGTGGAGGGTGGGGGTGAGAGTGAGGGTGAGAGTGAGGATGAGGATGAAGGGTGGGAGTGAGTATGAGGGTGAGAGTGAGGGTGAAAGGTGGGGGTGAGGGGTGAAGGGTGAGGGCGAAGGGTGAGGGCGAACGGTGAGAGTGAGAGTAAGCGTGAGGGTGAGGGTGAGACGGTGCTCAGGACCATAGCCACCTGCGATTAAGGGTGAGGGTAGGGTGGGGGTGAGGGTAGGGTGAGGGTGAGGGTGACAGTGAGGGTTAGGGTGATGGTGAGGGTGAGGGAGAGATTGAAGGTGAGGCTGCAAAGCTTAATACAGTGCAGTATTGGGCAATTCAAGGAAGGTGGTTTGCGCAAGTGAATGCCCTTTGTAATCTTTCGCGCAAGGAGTCGTGAAAAGTCGTGGCTGCCACTTCCGGGCCAAATTCTGAGTAGGGGCTGGTTCATGCTGTGTGTTACAATGGAAGTTGAACCTAGAATTGAGAGGCAGTATAAGAATTACAGGGGACAGGTGATGGGGGATGGGGGGGGGGGGGGGGGGGGGGGGGGGAGATAATAGCTCATCCCCACGCTCCGACCCGCGAAAGACCGAAGAGACCGTCAGCCACCGCCAGAACAACAATGTTAAGGAGGTGGGGACCCCGCCAGTGGAAGCAACTTGTGTACTTCGCTACTGAATTGCTGTTTCTACAGCTGCGCGGAGCAAAGTCACAGAGACAGTGTCCGAGAAGCAGCTGTTGAGGAACAACTCTGCAGCAAGACAAACCATCCTGCTATGAGAGCCCAGCTCCACCTCCCTGCTCTTGATCTCTCCCAGGTTCTTTGGAGAGCCCAGCTCCACCTCCCTGCTCTTGATCTCTCCCAGGTTCTCTTGAGAGTCCAGCTCCACCTCCCTCCTCTTGATCTAGCCTGGGTTCTCTTGAGAGTCCAGCTCCACCTCCCTCCTCTTGATCTAGCCTGGGTTCTCTTGAGAGTCCAGCTCCATCTCCCTGCTTTTGATCTCGCCTGGGCTCTCTGGAGAGTCCAGCTCCACCTCCCTCCTCTTGATCTCGCCTGGACTCTCTGTCTGTCTGTCTGTCTGTCTGTCTGTCTGTCTGTCTGTCTGTCTGTCTGTCTGTCTCTCTCTCTCTCTCTCTCTCTCTCTCTCTCTCTCTCTCTCTCTATATATATATATATATATATATATATATAATCTATATATCTATATAGTAAGTAAACATGGTGCTTGACGTCCACAGAAACCACGAGGCTCACTAGGGACGGGGAGAAGGGGTGGAGGGGTTTATATATATAATTATATATGTACCTTGAGCTGGGTAGCGGCCTTGCAGCGAAGGCAGACGACGACGAAGGCGGCGGTGGGCCCCAGCGTCAGCAGGAAGGCCAGCCAGGTCTGGAATCCGAAGACCTCCTGCATGGACGACTCCATGGCCAGCAGCACGGTGGAGGGGCCGACGGCGGAGGACACGAAGAGCAGGACCAGGTACAGCATGTACAGCGTGGAGATGCTTCGGTTGCGGGCCACGGTGGCCCGGCGGCTCATCAGGAGGTCCAGCACGTTGGCCATGGTGGACGGGCCCCAGCGGCGCCGCTGATTGAACAGCTCCCCGAAGCGGGTCGGGGCGAAGGTCATGGCCACGGAGACTGCGCAGTACTCGATGCGGTGACCTTGCTGCAGCAGCAGCGTGCACAGCCAGCGGTCTTCGCCTGACAGGGAGAGGAAACGCAGGGAATCAAATAATCAAACAACAGTGGAGAGAGAGATTGATTGATTGATTGACTGATTGAACTTTATTTCTCAACGGTGAAGATATTAGCACAAAGGCCGACTCACATATCTGCCGTTGCTACAGTACTACTAATAACCAAGACATTCACAGTTAAATATTATTACAGAAGGCTATAGACAAATACAGCATCAGTAAAAATAAAAACAACAATTAATCAAATAATAATAATAATAACAACAACAACAACAGAGAGAGAGAGAGAGAGAGAGAGAGAGAGAGAGAGAGAGAGAGAGAGAGAGAGAGAGAGAGAGAGAGACAGACAGACAGAGCAGACAGACAGACAGACAGACAGACAGACAGACAGACAGACAGACAGACAGACAGACAGACAGACAGAAACAGAGGCAGAGATAAGATAAAATTCTTTATTTACGAGGGTAATAGATAAGCATGTATGCTCTTTCACATCCATAACTCGCGGTTTAATCGACACAGATTTCTTCTTCTTCTTCTTCTTCTTCTTCTTCTTCTTCTTCTCTTCTCTCTCTCTCTCTCTCTCTCTCTCTCTCTCTCTCTCTCTCTCTCTCTCTCTCTCTCTCTCTCTCTCTCTCTCTCTCTCGCCCAGAAGCATACATCCTCCCAGCATACCCACCTTGGTCATACTGCAGCGTGTGTCTGGCTAGGGTTGCCTCGGAAGCGTAGGTCCTCATGACGTTGTCGTCCAGCAAGGCTCTGGCCCTGAAGAGGCTGAAGCAGCCCGGAGCGCACAGCACGCAGCCGAACACGTGCTCCGCGCACTTCTGCAGCCAGTGACCTATGGCGTACTCGAACCTCTGGTACCACACCACGGGGCCTGACGAACGTCATCGGCATGGGCAATCAGAATCAGTCGGACTTTCTTTCCCTTTCTCCTCTCCTTTGTTCCTTGTTTTCTCTCTCTGTGTCTGGTCTCTCTGTCTGTCGCTCTCTCTCTCTCTCTCTCTCTCTCTCTCTCTCTCTCTCTCTCTCTCTCTCTCTCTCTCTCTCTCTCTCTCTCTCTCTCTCTCTGTGTCTGTATAGCTGTCTGTCTGTCTCTGTCTGTCTCTGTCTGTCTGTCTGCCTGTCTCTCTTTCTCTCTCACTCCCTCCCTCTCTCTCTCTCTCCTGCCTTCAGGCCCATTGCGGATGACGTTTAATCGACACAGATCTCTCTCTCTCTCTCTGTCGTCGCTTTACAGGCTTCTAGCCTACATTCCATGTCTAGCGGGAAACCTGTTTT
>JABMCL010003259.1:155000-157500 GCA_018857735.1 Alviniconcha marisindica | reverse complement strand
ACTGGATCTCGGATGACCAAAAAAAAAAAAAAAAAAAAAAAAGGACGTTCCGCTATTAAACCCCTGATGTTCTCCCAATACTTGATCAGAAGGTTGCGTGTGCTACCGTTTCCCTACACTTAAACATGTATACGACTGTCTAACATACAAGTGCAACGTTACACGTCATCTTGGCAGCTGCTCGCTTCCTTGAGGCATTTCAATCGTGGCGCATGTCTCGCCATGAAGAGGCCTGAGGCCTGTAGCTGACAACAATCCTGTCCTGGAAATCTTTACGCTCCAAACACTTTCTTTGTCTTCACCCCCCGCCCCCACCCCCCGTTTGGACCAGCGTCAACAAGAGTAAACTATGTGGGCCCGGCCCACTGTTATTATATTTCGAAGAAGAAGAAGAAGAGATGAAAATGGCAATTTCAACTGCAGCTCTAGCGTAATGTGAGGGCGGCGGAGAAATAGAATTGTAGAGCGGGCGGATATTTGACTCCCCTCCCCCCCGCCCCCCCCCCCCCCCCCCCCCCCCCCCCTCTCATCCTCTTCTTCAAGGCGAACTTTCGATTTACAACGATTTCTTCGAAAAGAAAAATGAAAACGTCAACTGCCTGGGTCACTCCGAAGATTATGATACATTATATCCATTAGACATCAAAAAAGAAAACAGAAAACAAAAGGCCCCTACAAAAAATACATGCCAAACAGAAGTTGATACTTTCTCAGCTTCATTTCTGTACAGATATACACGCGCACGCGAGCGCGCGCGCAGACAGACACACGCGCAGACACAGACACACAGACACACACACACACACACACACACACACACACACACACACACACACACACACACACACACACACACGCGCGCGCGCCACACACACACACACACACACACACACACACACACACACACACACACACACACACACACACACACACACACACGCACGCACACACACGCACGCACGCACGAAAGGACATTCCCGCCCCCACCCCCGCCCCCCACCCCCCCCACACACACATCTACACCATCATACGCACACACGAGCACAGGCAAGGTGAACAGGGTTCGGGTAGGTGGCTACGTTAGCAGTCGGCACACACACACACGCACACGCACACACACACACACACACACAATCCACATAAAACAACAACAAGAAAAAGAAAACAACAACAACAAAACAACAACATAAATTATCAGTCAAAGAATACCTTCAATTTGTACACATTGCCAAAGAATACCTTCAAATGTGTACACAGTGCCAAAGAATACCTTCAAATTTGTACACATTGCCAGAGTCGATCCCTCGTTTGACAAGTATGGTCTCTGCAGTCTGGTTCATATCAAATCTGTTCAGCCAAGAAAGGAATGAGTGTGACAGTCGACACTTTTATAACACATTCATACAACATTAAATGTTGTGTATTAGTACGATAATACTCAAGTATGATACTTGCATAGCAACTCTCTAGTACTTTCTAACACACTTAAAATATCTATCGCGCAAAACTTTCACTCCGCCCACCGGACCACCTTCAACACATAACCAGACATACATATACACAATCCTATCCCCCATCCCCATCTGATGCAAACACACACACACACACACACACACACACACACACACACACACACACACACACACACACACACACACACACACACACACACACACACACACACACACACACACACCACACACACACACACACACACACACACACACACACACACACACACACACACACACACACACACACACACACACACACACACACACACACACACCGAAAAACCACATCTGATTAGTTCAGACATGAATTCCTTAATTTCTTGATTTGTTCTCTCTCTGTAGGGAGCTCTTTCTCTCTCAAATACATAAACGATAACAAGAACTAATTCTCTGAGGACTGCTGTACGTGCGTAAAACAACAAACGTGAATAATTAACAGTTTAGAATAATTACAGTTTAGAATTATGGATAACGTAACACAACTCCCCCCTCCCCCACTCCCCGCCCCCCCTCCTCCCACCCCCCCATCTCCCAACCCCAGCTTCCCACTCCACCCGCCACCCTCCATTCCAACAAACCTCAAAATCGACGTGATAAGTTTCGTCATTTCTTCTTTCGTCTCGTGCCACATAGTAGCGCACATGTACAACGTGATTGGCTCGCTGTGAGAAGCGCCGGAAGGGACGTCATCCTGCGCGCGCGGCTTTGCCCCGGATGCCCCGGATGAAGACTCCGCGAAGCGAGGTCGTCTCCTACTGTGTGCAAGGGACATGGCGACCAGAGGAGCGCAGTACAGGGGCAAGCAAAACAGCCTGAAGTCAAAAGAGTAAACGCGCATTAAAAGACAAACAAAATCGAATTATGGACACTATTTTGAGATCAACACACACACACACACGCACGCACGCACGCACGTACGCACGCATGCACGAACTCTCTCTCTCTTTCACACACACACACACACACACACACACACACACACACAC
>JABMCL010003259.1:142500-150000 GCA_018857735.1 Alviniconcha marisindica | reverse complement strand
GCGCGCTTGCCTGCTTGTATGTGCTACACATTATCTCAGAGGAAGATCACTACCGTGTCAACAAAACCTTCGTCACACGTAATGAAAGCTCATCACGTGTTGCTACAAAACAAATACCCCCCCCCCCCCCCCCACCCCACCCCACAAAAAGCCACAGCATACCCCTCCAAACTCCACCTACCCCAGCAGAACCCAAAGCGAGGCTGTGACCAAGATCCCTAGCCATGGTGACCAGAACGCCTTGACCGCAGACCGCCCCGCCCAGAACGCCCAGAAACATGAAGATGTAGGCACAGACTTTGGTGGTCCTCAGTAACACGCCGGTCAGGCCCTTGCAGCAGCCGGGTGGGGTCTTCTTGCGGGTGGCCTGAGGGAGGTCCCAGGCGAGGAACTCTTCATTCCTGGAAGGGGCAGGAAGCAGACCTGTTTACTCGTACGATTCGAGCGTATTGTTTTGTACGCCAAAACTTTTTCAGTATACTAAAATACTAAAATTAAGAAAAAAAGGAAGGGAAAAAAAATCAAAAAAATCATGCATTAGCAAACACATCTCAACACCAGATGTACCAGAAGGACCAGGAATGCGAATGGTCAGTCTACATGTGTTGTAGCCTTTGCTAATATGTGTGTTCGAAGGCGAGAGGGGGTCAGTGTGCAGCTTTATTTTAACGATGCAACGCCTAGCTGTGCAGGCAGCTAGAGAAAAGAGAGAGAGAGAGAGAGAAAAAGAGAGAGAGAGAGAGAGAGAGAGAAGAGATGAGTAGAAACAACATGCTCAACACAGATGACAGAAGAGACAGAGATATGCAGACATGGTCAGTCTCAAATCGTAGTTGAGCCTTTGAGAAAAGGTGTAGATTCGAAGACAGAGACGGACGAGAGCGAGCGTCAGTGTGTCAGGCTCTTGATGTTGTAAGTATTGCGAGAACAGCTAGAATGGTAGCAAGCGTGGAGTCTAAAGAAGACTGAGAGAGAGAGATCGAGAGTGAGAGAGAAGAGAGAGAGAGAGAGAGAATGAGAGAGAGAGAGAGTGGGAAGGAGAGAGAGAGAGAGAGAGGACAGACAGACAGACAGACGGGAGGCAGACAGACAGCAGACAGACAGAAGACAGAGAGACAAGAAGAGAGAGAGAGAGAGAGAGAGAAGAGCAGAGGAGAGGCAAAAGATTGACAGAACGACTGAAACAGAGAGGCAGACAGACAGAGACAGAGAGATAGAGACAGACAGAGACAGAGACAGCGACAGAGAGCGTACACGCGTGCGTTCGTGCGTGTGTGCATGCGTGTGCGTGCGTGTGCGTGCGTGCGTGTGTGTGTGTGTGTGTATGTGTGTGTACGTGCGTGCGTGCGTGCATGCGTGCGTGTTTTAAATCTTACTTCGCTTGGACACTGGTCACTTCGCTACCCCTCCCACTGTCGTGGTCTTCCTTAGCCGCCTTGTCGGTGACGTCGTGTGGACTCCTGGCTGAAGGCACCTCAAGCATGAAGCCCTCCACCGGAACGTAGTCTCCGTTTCTGAAGCCACTCTCCATCGGCTCAGGACCGTGTCGCGAGGCGTTGAAACTCTGAGAATGAACTCTGGTGTCGGGCAAACTCCTGTGTCGTGGAGTCGGGCCCTCAGACGGGATATCAACGACAAGAGGCTCCTGATCCTGGACTTTGCTGACGGATGGAAACGAATGCATTCGATCCACCTTCACAGGCTTGGAACCGTTGGCGATCCTGCTCAGTCGACCCCGAAAATCTTCAGATTGCAGCAGGTTTCCGGCGCTGGCGTTTCTGACGATTCTCCTGCCTGTCTGAAGAATCGTCTCCGTGTCACGGGCGGGCAGGCGGGAGAGATCGAGCGAAGACCTCGCGGGCCTGGGAGGGTAGACGTTGGTGAAGCCGGACCCCGACATGCTAGACCGGACTTGCCCAAGGTCGGTGCTCCTGCTCCTGGTGTGTCGGTGACGAGAGGCCCCCTCTCCACCACTCTCCTCCTCCTCCTCCTCCTCCTCCTCTTCCTCCTCCTCCTCCTCCAGTCTCTGGGATGGGGTTGAGGTGCCCAGTGTCGTCAGTGCCACCGACTGTCTGCTGTACTGTCGGCAGGTACAGTCGCCTCCTCTCCCAAGACAGCCAAGGAGAGGACCCGGGGCTGTGTGGGGGCAAAGGGATGCTGTAGTCTCGCGCCGAAGCGTCTAGCTGCAGGGCGTCCGTGCTGGACTCGCCGTCGTCCGTCATCTCAACCTCTATACGAGGAATGTGCTGCGTGTAGGAGAAGTAATCGGGAGGCTTGTCCATGGTCGATGCTCAGTCCTTTACGGTGAAGACACGTGCCTGTTGGGGACGCGGTTGTAGTTAGTTTTTGGATTCTAACATCCCGTCGAACGAATAGGATAACCTGAGGATCAGGAATGGTGGAGGATGTAGTTGTCAAGGTTAGTGTTTTCTAAGTAATGGCTCCGGAGTAATTTTCAAAAGGTCAGGGGGTTGGGCGGAGGGTATGGGGGTGGGGGGGGGGGGGGGGGGGGGGGGGTTACATCATACACACATACGAAACTACATTCATCAAAAAGATACACCCTTTATTTAAAATGTGTAAAATGACAACAATGATAAATGAGACGATGATGTTAACAACAACAGCAGCTCACAGTACACACCAGAGAACCACAGCCCCAGACAGACACACTCACAAGCACGCAGGACACCCCACACCACACCACACACACACACACACAACACACACACACACACACACACACACACCCCACACACACACACACACACACACACACAAAGGGTAGAGATAGTAAGACAGAATTAAATACCGGACCCTTCATAAATCACATAGGCCTATCGGATTTGTTCTGTTGATATTAGACATTCGCGACCACGTCTTGGGTGTGTGACTTTATGAAAACACATTTTCCAGAGTGGGTGGGCGCAAATAACTAATGGCTACTTGACTTTGAAGTGCTCGGTTCATGAAACCAGTTGAGTGGGGAGAGGCTCACACCTCAAGTGACTCTTGACTCGTCTAAAAGGAAAAGATCGCTTTTCACTCACCGTTTATGTTGTCAGCCATCACCAGTACGTGAAGTATTTTCAGATGAAACGGAGACGTAACAGGCGAGAAATAAATTACACCCACGTATGTAATCACTGCGTCACGCCCTTTTCAACACACTTAGAGAGAGAGAGAGAGAGAGAGAGAGAGAGAGAGAGAGAGAGAGAGAGAGAGAGAGAGAGAGAGAGAGAGAGAGAGAGAGAGAGAGAGAGAGGAAGGAGAGAGAGAGAGAGAGAGAGAGGACAGACAGACAGAAGACAGACAGACAGACAGACAGACAGGGGAAGAAGAAGACAGACAGAGAGAGAGGAGGAGGAGAGGCGAGAAAAAGAGAGAAGTGAGAGAGAGAGAGAGAGGAGAGAGAGAGAGAGAGAGAGAGAGAGAGACGTAACAGGCGAAAAAATAAATTACACCCACGTATGTAACACTGCGTCACGCCCAGAATCAGAAGAAAAGAGAGAGAGAGAGAGAGAGGGGGAGAAGAGAGAGAGGGGAGAGAGAGAGAGAGAGAGAGGGGAAGAGAGAGAGAGAGAGAGAGAGAGAGAGAGAGAGAGAGAGAGATCACAGACTGATATATTTTCTGTGGAAAAGGCAAGTTGTCCCTTTGTCAGAAATAGTGTTCCCCTTTGTCCAATCTGCAGAACAGCCCGCGTCAATCTCAATGACCCACAAATATCAACGAAAAAAGATCAGATTTTTCTCTCTCTTCTCTCCACAGACATAAGCGTGTTTCCTTTGTCAAAAACAGTGTTTTAGTACATGCAACCACACCCAGTTTTAGTGCACTTGCACTAACCTGTCCCTGGTTTGGCAAGAACACTCACTAAGTGATGAAGTTCTCTGATATGTTGAAGCACCTAGACCACTCTTTATTTTGGGTGGGGTGGGGGGAAGGAGGGGGTGAGGGTGGGGGGGGGGGGGGGGTTTGGGGGGGGGGGGCTTGGAATCGGTGGTCCTATCTGTCTGGAGCGTGTGGTGTGTGTGTGTGTGTGTGTGGTGTGGTGTGTGTGTGTGTGTTGTGTGGGTGTGTGTGTGGTGTGTTTTTTGTCTGTGTGTGTGTGTGTGTGTGTGTGTTTTGGATGTTTGTGGGGTGTGTGGGGTGTGTGGTGTGGTGTGTGTGTGTGTGTGGTGGTATGTGTGGTGTGTGTTGTGGGGTGTGTGTGTGTGTGGGGTGTGTGTGTGTGTGTATGTGTGTGAGGTGCTGTGTTGTGTGTGTATGTGGGGGGCGGGCGGGGGGGGGGGGGGGGGGATAGAGTGAGGGATAGAGTGAGATATGTAATGTCTTATTAAACACGGTAGTGTATTGTAACGTTTCATGTATAGCGCTTTGAGCCTCCCACATATAGACATAGAGGGATTCGACGCGTTAGAAATGCATTTATTATTATCAGTTATTATCATCATAAAAGAAATATTAATTGCATCAATTGCAAGATTGGTATTGCTTTCAAGTGTTAAATTAAATATATCAATCTCGAGTGCACAGTGTAACGCACTATAACCGTTAAAAGATAACTAGAACAAGCATTCTTTCACCTGATATTATTCAATGCGGAAATGTGTTGTTGTTGTTTTTAAAGAGAGCCAGATGCATGTAACAACAAAACGCGTTAGCAACCTGTGTCCATGCACGCCCCTTGATCCTGCTATCTTAGCGAATAGCCCATTTGGCAGCATGAATTGTCTGCTGACCACTCACTCTGACCCCGAGGTGCTTAACAGGAGATTTGCTTGGTCTTTATTCCGTTTGTGAGGGCTTCTTGTCGGCCTTCGTAGGCATAGCCAGGGGGGCCAAAGCAGAGCTGGGAAGGTAAATCCATCCACTGTCGTTGGCTTATATTACAGCAGGTTACATGCCTGCAAATGTGACATCTGTGAAGCGTTTATCGGAGGCGTCTGTTTCACCGAGAATTTATCAGAGGTGTATATCTGTTGATAGCACCCACACATGCACGCACGAACACGCGCGCACGCGCCCGCGCCCGCACACCCCAACACCCACACACACACACAACACCACACACAACCACACACACACACACACAAATAGAGAGAAGAGAGAGAGACGAGAGAGAGAGGGGAGAGAGAGGAGAGAGAGGAAAAAGGGGGGAGAAGGAGAGAGAGAGGAGAAGAGAGAGAGAGAGAAGAGAGATGAAAAAAAATTTTTTTAAGTGACCCACAGTAAGCAATCCTGAGAAACTTTTAAACACGTACAGGCTGATATTCCCATGTGCTGACTACTGGAAGAAACAATCACCTCTAGCTCTACTCAATGCAATAGTAATGTCATTTTTTTGTTAATCACATGTCTTCCGCGGACACAACACGAAGGCTGCTCTACTGTTTGACCCCGTGAAAGATGCGGAATTGGAAAAATGGTGTTAACGTCCACAGAAACCCTAGGGTTATAGGGACGGGGGGAAGGTGGGGGGGGGGGGGGGGGGGGGGAGGGGGTTGGAGGTGGGGGGGGAGGGAGTTATTATACCTATCGCTACACGTCACCCCCAGAATGATTCTGATTAAGGGGCAGCGATGGGGGGGGTTAAGGTACGTGACAAAAAATCAAAGAAAAAGCAAAAATTTAAAATAAATCTGTCTTGTTCTTTCTGTCTCTCTCTGTCTCTGTCTCGTCTTCTGTCTCTCTTCTGTCTCCTGTCTTGTCCTTCGACCTCTCTGGTTTCCTCCCTGTCTTCTCTCTGTCTCTCTGTCTCTCTCTCCTTTTCCCTCTCTCTCCCTTCTCTCTCTCTGTCTCTTCTCTTCTTCCTTCTCTTCTGTTGTCTGTCTGTCGTCTGGCTGTCTGTTTTCGTCTCTCCCTCTCTCCTCTCCCTCCCCTCCCCCTTTTCTCGTCTCTTCTGTGTGTGTCTCTCTCTGTCTCTCTCTCTGTCTCTCTCCTCCCTCTCTCTCTCCCCCCCCCCTCTCCTCTACGAGCTTGGACAGGTAGCCAGTGGAGCTGAGCGAGTATTGGTGTGGCTAGTACATTCGGGGATATATTAATAATTTAATACTGTTACAGGGTCCGCTTTAAACACACGGTGCCTTTGCCACACGAGCAATATAATCATGTCTAATGCTAGGTACTACCCCCCCCCCCCCCCCCCCCCCCCCCCCACACACACACACGCGTGCACACACAGAGCACACAGTGAAACATTGGTAAAAACTACTGTAGTGTCATACATGACAGACCAACCTAAACTGACCAGAAATGATATTTTTCATTACTTTTCCTTTGAAATTTCCGTTGAGTTTATGTCGCTTTATTCATTGAAGTACCGTTGAGGCTATGAATGTTTGCTTTTAGAAGTTCATTTTATTAACATTTGTAACTTAATTTAATTAGCTTGTGTTTAGATGTTCCTTGTGTTTCGTCGTATAGGTGAGTACATTTTCTCTAGAGCTGTTCGAACTTCAGTAGATTTTGCCGCTACTTTTATGTCACATTACCAAGTTTACTATGCCCCGTTGACAATGCCCATGATTTTATGTCGCATTTAGAAATACACTGCCTGTTCAGGATACTGCTGATTTTATGTCGCTTTATGATTGTTGATCGCTTTTATTTTATTTTATGTAGAGCTATTCTCCGCTCTCGAGCAGACTCACTGAGCTCTTGTTGCACGCAGTTCTAAATGAGTGACTGTAGCTTTTTACAGCACATTTTTGAATATCCACCGAAGTAGTACTTACAGCGCTGTTTTTGTTGTTACAAGGCTGGTGCCACGTAAAACTGCTGCCGTCTCGGCGCGTTCTGTGTACACCATACAACCATTCACCATATCACGTCACTTCATGCAAAGCTCACTTTACTCGGCAGTCGAATTAAGGTACCGCTGATTTTATGCCGCTTTATAAAGTTCGTTTCCGCCCCAGAAAGTATTCACACAATGCGGACGATCTGTGGCTTTTAAAATTTGGACTCTGTCTGTTCAAGGTATGGTTGGTTTCATCGGATCAATCAATCAACCAATTTTATTTTATGTCTGTTCACATCAAGGTGATATTAGACAACAACAACATCATCAACAACAACAACAACAACAAAAATAATATATATTATATCAATAAGTAATACAAGTTTACCAACAGAAAAATGAACAATCAACTTACAGTCAGTATACGTATACCTTTTTTCTTTTCTTTTTAATTTAAAAAATAAATAAATAGATAGAATGAAGTATGAATGAGTGTGTATGTTATTGCATTCGATGTATGTTATACGATTAAACGCGCCACAACGATGTGCTTGGCAAAATCAACTTAACAACAGAAATTACGCCGTCAGTATTTTACTAAATATCTCTTACATTGTTACAATCATTAAAGTCATACCCATTTTTCTGACATAACTCTCCTAGGACCATTGCCTTTGTACGTTCACTTTAACTGCTGATTTGAGCCACTTCCGAAAAACTCAGTTACTCGTTAACTTTATCTTTAACTCGTTCACTC
>JABMCL010003259.1:137500-140000 GCA_018857735.1 Alviniconcha marisindica | reverse complement strand
ACACACACACACACACACAACACACACACACACACACACACACACACACACACACACACACACAGTGAGACAGACAGACAGACAGACAGACAGACAGACAGACAGAGTACATTTTGTCTTTGAATTTGAGCTCCTCGGGGTGCGTGCAGCTAGGCTGGTTCGCTTTTTCCAACGAAGAGCACACAAAGATTGGCTCGTGTCATACTTGATATCTGTGCCAGTCATTTCGGCCTTGTTCATGACATCACTGACACAGACAGCTGGGCACAAAATGGCAGCACTCAAGGTCGTGCTTTCACCACTTTCAAGCCTCGATTTTCAATAAAAGGATATATATCTCCTTATCCTCTTTTCGGTTACTGAAACTGGATAAGTAGACATTTTTCATTATATCATCGTTTGTCTGTTGCTTGGAAAAAGCGACTTGCCCCTAAAATTTACACACGTTTTGTTGTTGCCCTATCAGTGCTCTTTTAAAATTTGCGTGTGTTTGGATCTAGTTTAGTGATGCCTTATCATTGGGTAAAACCAAATAGTTGTCGTGTCGACCGAGACGCACTCCAGCCTAAAATCTCTCTCTCTCTCTCTCTCTCTCTCTCTCTCTCTCTCTCTCTCTCTCTCTCTCTCTCTCTCTCTCTCTCTTCTCTCTCTCCCCTCTCTCTTCTCTCTCTCTCTCTCTCATTGATCCTTATTATAGTATTTCCCTCATGGGCAGGGCTGGATGGGGAAAAAGACCTCGAGTCTTCTCCACTACCTTCGTTATAAAAAGTTTTCATCTCTCTCTCTCTCTCTCTCTCTCTCTCTCTCTCTCTCTCTCTCTCTCTCTCTCCTCTCTCTCTCTCTCTCTCTCCCCTCTCTCTCCTCTCTATATATATATATATATATATATGTATATGCATGCTTAAAAGTTCCATGGAGGAATTCTAAGATACGGACACAAATATTGTGATCTTACTCTGTTAAATGTCTTCCAGACGTAACAAATTTAAATCAGACCAAGGCTAACGATCTGACACAAGATCTAGACATGCAAAAGGTTAAAAAGAACGCTGTTTTAACGGGACAACACAAAACATGTACAAAATTTTCGGGCAACCCCTTTTTTCTAGGCTGACAGGTAAACGATGATAAATAAAAATGAAAATTGTCTCCTTATCCTCTTTTCGGTTACTGAACTGGATAAGTAGACATTTTTCATTATATCATCGTTTACCTGTTGCTTGGGAAAGGAGACTAGCCCCGAAAATTTACACACGTTTTTTTGTTGCCCTGTCAGTACTCTTTTAAAGTTTACATGTGTTTGGATCTAGTTTAGTGATGCCTTATCATTGGGTAAAACCAAATAGTTGTCGTGTCGACCGATACGCCCTCCAGCCTAAAGAGAGAGAGAGAGAGAGAGAGAGAGAGAGAGAGAGAGAGAGAGAGAGAGAGAGAGAGAGAGAGAGAGAGAGAGAGAGAGAGAGAGAGAGGAGAGAGAGAGAGAGAGAGGATAATATTAATAATAAGATAATACTTTATTACACAAGGATAAAGATTTAAGCACAAGTCGGCTTTTTTACAACTCTGTCCCTGATGACAAACACAGCAACACTCAATACGTCAAACAAGAATACAAACAATTGCGGCAAACAGTATTTTTTTGGTTTTTGTTTTGTTTTTATTTATTTTTTAACAAAACAAAAAACTATTACTGTCTAAATCTTCGCAACATACGAAATCAGCAAAGTAAGACAAATACAAATCTGAATTTTCAGGGGAAAGATAAGATAATACTTTATTACACAAGAAGAGAGAGAGAGAGAGAGAGAGAGAGAGAGAGAGAGAGAGAGAGAGAGAGAGAGAGAGAGAGAGAGAGAGGAGAGAGAGAGAGAGAGAGAAGAAGAAGAAGAAGAAGAAGAAGAAGAAGAAGAAGAAGAAGAAGAAGAGATAAAAGGGTGACAGACAAAACAGAAATGAAGATGGAAAGATGGAGGATCCCAACGAGAAACGGCTGTTAAACAGTTTCTCTCGGACCGACTGGTTGTGGACGCAGATTCTGTTTTATTGGCGCTGTTTAGAAACACCATGACAGTCGCTACTACACTGATAATGACTAACTCGAAACAAAACAGACAATATGGCAGGATGTGTTTTATTCGTGTATTTTTTTCTTTGTGAGTTTTTCCTTCTTCTCTCTCTCTCTTCTTCTCTCTCTCTCTCTCTCTCTCTCTCTCTCTCTCTCTCTCTCTCTCTCTCTTCTCTCTCTCTCTCTCTCTCTCTCTCTTTTAATAAGACGATAGTTGCTCTACTGACAATGACCCGAGCTAGACCTGAGGGGGACGAAACCTGTTTTATTTCCGTTGCATAGAAACACCATGACGGTTCTGATAATGACTGGCTCAGGACAAAGCTGACAAAGACGCAGGATGTTTTATTTGTGTAGTTTTTAAATACGACGATAGCCTTACACACCAATGACAATAATTCAGCCTAAATCTGAGGAGTACGAAGCCTGTTGGAT
>JABMCL010003259.1:90000-130000 GCA_018857735.1 Alviniconcha marisindica | reverse complement strand
TCTGAATCTGAGCGAAACTTTTTTTTAACTAAATTTTTGTGAGAATATAGGCTCGGACAGGGCATTTTGCAGTGAAAATGGCTGATTTTGCCCGAAGAACAAAAATTGGGATGGTTGTGAAAGGGATTATTTACAATAATGAAATGAAAGAGCAAACATTCCTCTTTCCAATGGTACCAATGTAAATACCATTGGTACATCGGAAGCATTTTTAAACATTTTTTAAAAGAGAACAAATTTATTGCCGCTGCACGCTGAGCGACAACACTGTGAGTGGCCTTATACTGATAAGCGCTGGCGGTCACAGGCACTGTCGCGGCTGCATTTTCACTGCTCGCCCTGTCGGCGATTTCGCTTCGAGATCCTCGCAAAGACCGCCTCTGTTTTGGGTCGCGGGTCAAGTAAACCCTAACGCAGCCAATCAGAAACTATATCAGCGTATAGAGGAAGTCAAGATTAACCAATCAAAGGTGGTTTAAAAAATTTGCGTTCATATGACGTTTGACAACATCCCTTTGAAAATCGGCAAGATGTGTGTCTGTTCCGGGAAGGATTTCACCGCATAATAAGCTAAGGTAAGTCTTGAAATGTACACCAGAAGATAGCTTAGGGATTAATCTAATTATTTAGACTTTGTTTAAATAAATTTTATGAATTTTTGCAGACCTGCAGGTGAAAAAACAAGTTCAACATGATCGAAGTTTGAAGCTGACAAACCGATCAGGCAGACACGAGCGAGTGCGTCTACAGAAATAATATTGACCTGTGCATGCTGAAATTAAGCAAATCAAGACCATGAATGGACTGAATATGTAGGTTTATTGTATTAATGAAGAGATATATTCATACTGATAAAATCATAGTTTAGTAATTACGGTTAACGACAAATTAACCAACAAATTGCAACCGTTTTCTTCGCCCAGCAACATTTGAACTCGCCCGATTTTGTTTTCGGTAAAGAGCAATGGAGTTTTATGGACGACTCCAACTTTGACTGGGAGGGTAAAGGCACATAGGAGAGAGACCCTCGGTACATACCAAGATCGTTTTAAACTTGTATTTTTGTTGAGTGAATTAACCCTGATTTAAAAAAAAAAATTGGGGTACATACAAATGCTCACCAAAAAACATACTGAAAATTTTTAACAAAGGGAGTCTGATTTTGTTGTTGTTTTAACTTGTAGTGACAAAACTCGGTTTAATTACAGTCTGCCTCCATGAAAATGTAAACGTAATTTTTTTTTTGGGTAATGCAATTACAAGAAAACTTTATGTCCAAAAAGGAATTTGGCTATTTTTAAATTCAAAATTTTTTTGACAAATCCAACTTGGGTGAATTAACAGCCTGTATCACTGCTACAGTTCAGTCCTACCTCTGTGTTTTGTTGTTTTAAAAAAAAGGGGGGGTACAATAACAACTACATGCAACAAGTTTTATGTTAACAAGGAATGGATCTAAAGGGGTGGGGGGGGGGGGGGGTTTAACTTGTATTTTTGTTGACAAATCCAACTTAAGTGAATTAACAGGACTCTCTGTCAATCCCACCTCTGTGATTTAACTTTTGTTGTTGGGCAGTTGGTTTCGATTATCTCTTCAAAATTCAACTCTTATTTTTGTTGACTTTTTTCTTCTCTCTCTCTCTCTCTCTCTCTCTCTCTCTCTCTCTCTCTCTCTCTCTCTCTCTCTCTCACACACACACACACACACACACACACACACACACCACCACACACAACAGACTAAGAGTCTCTCTGAACCTTGATTACTAATACTAGATTAGTTCATGAATACTTGTAATTCCATGTTCAACTGGTTTTTAACTGTTCCAAGAATTTTTGGCTTGTTTTGATTTTGGTTGTTTGCTTTTTACCTGTACCACCTCATCTTCTTAGTTCTCTTCAGGTCTCAGACTAGGCCAGTTTAGTGGAGCCAGTACTATAGTACTAGTGGTGTTGTTAAAAGTAACTTAAAGGGCCTGTAAAGGCAGTTTCAGGCCACAAAATCACTCCAAATCGTTTCAAAACAACATACAGGTCCGTACTAACGTTCGAAGAGAAGAAACAGTCTATTACTCACTTGTTTAAAACTTTTCAGGCCTCACTAGGTTGTAATGCGTTTATTTTGGCAAAAAGGTCGGAAAATACGGTCAACTGAACGTTTCAAAACCAGCGCCATTTTGAATGCGAGATTCCGCGAGAGCTATTTTAAGCTAAAGATCAATGGTGGGCAGTGACGTCACAAACAGACAGCAACCAAACGTGGAAGTCAGGTCTGTGTGGTGTCCACAGGGCAACCGACTTGGAAAAATGTCCAGTTCAAATAATATAAAGAGGATTTCAAAACAACATATAGGGATGAAACTCCTTTTCAGTAGTTGGGCCTTTGTTTATTCCCCCTTGTTATTTCATCTTTCTCGAGCCTTGTTAGGTGCGTGGCGTTTCGGTCTTTTTCATTGTGTTTACTCTAGCTTTCACTACAGGCTAGACCTCATCAGGGAGCCTGCCTTTTATTGGGTGTTTTATTTTATTTTCCCAGTTTAGCCTTGTTTGTTTCATCATGTCATGTTCGTTCTAGTTCAATAGACTAGCAATTTCGTGGCCTCCCTGGGTTTGGGGTTGGGCTAGTTGCCGGTTCTTGCCATTCACTGTTTTTTCTCTTGGCTTGCCCTTTTGTTTCTTGAGTTATATTGTTCATTTACAATGTACGAGTGAGGGGGTAGTCTCGATGTTTAACAAACCGCTCATTTTTCTTTGTGTGGGGTAGTTCGTGAGCGTCTGTTGCCCTGCCGTGTTGTTGTCGGCTGAATGGATTGTATTGTGTACACGGATTATGTGTATCCAGCCTTTGTCTCGTTGCTCGCTGACATTTCTTGCCTCCTCTTTCTTTTCAGAAAGTGTTGTGTTTTGTTTTTCTCTTTTCCTCTTCTTTTCCACCATGTGTTCTTTCTTTTTTATCTCTGGTTTATTGGCCATTTCGTACCCGCTTGTTAGCTTGCCTGATTAGGGCAGCCATTTTGCATTTCTCTTTTCGTCTGCATTTGTTTACATCCCGATGCTTTGTCATCGGTAGTCCTGATTAGCGAACTGCTTTATCAGTCTGCAGCCTTTATTTTTCTAGATGGAAGCCGGGTTAGTGAGGGTTAGTTAGAGTTAGTTAAGATTCATGTTAGTTATGGTTAATTTGGCTTTCCATCTGTTTGTCGGCATAGTTATTTTGCTCTGTGCTCTTATGGCTGCAACAAATGTAGTCAAGTAGTCATCCACTCATTTGTTGCAGACAGTAGTCTATTACTTTTGTATTAGACTGTTGTGATTGGTGGTGTTTTTTCACCTTATGTTTGCAGGTAGGCCACCGTTTGCATTTTTGAGGTGGTTTCAGCTGTTTTGTTTGTTTCATTTGGTGTCAGCTGTTTGCTTGCCTGATTAGGGCAGCCATTTTTCGTTTGCCATCAATATTTGTGGTTTGGTCTTTCTTTCTTTGCCATAGGCATTTGTGGTCTTTTTTTGTCACAGGCATTTGTTTCTTACTTACACAGCCTTTTCTACTGTAGGCATTCGTGCTAGACTTACTGTCTTTGCCTTCTTTCTTTCTTAATGTTCTCAGATGCTAAAGAGCATATTAGGGACAAACTGCAATGTCGACCGAATGGTGCCGTGGCTTCGGCACGGCCCTGTGAGAGTGCCGCTATTTTTCCTAAGCCCTGTACTATTTGTTGGTGCACAGGCCAGCTGAGTTTCTGTTTACCTTTCGGCTTTTACTTTTCTCTCGGTTGTTTTCATTGATTTTTTGCCTCGCTTTTGTTGTTTCTTAGACAAGGCAGGGGTATTTGTTGGTAGTTCAATAGTTGTACCTCCTGTTTTCCCTTTCTTTTCTTCGTGTTTACCATGTTCATTTGTTTTTTGTTGGTTTTCTTTCTCTCCCTTCTTCTGCATTTATTACGCGTTCATTTTTGCTGAGGATTTGTGTGTTCATTTGCCTCTTTTGTTGATTTCACTTTCTTTTTCTGGAGGGTTTCTTGTGAAAAAGGTTTTTCCCTTTTTGAATTTTAATCTTTGCACTGGGTGCCAAGGTGTCAAAATGTATTTCAGAGTCCTTTGGTCAGTCTGGATATATTCCTTGTTGAATTGGCAAGGACGGAGGTTTCATCCGAAGAGACCGTTCCTTCCATCTAACTAGGATCAACCTAGCGAAAGCCGGGCAATGCGTGACCGATACCCTTTAGTAAAAAAATCATGTCTGTGTGGGTGTCCACAGGGTAACCGACTTGGAACAATTTCCAGTTCGAATCTCAAGGATTAGCTTCCTTTGACTGCTATCTTTCGGGAAGGTGTGAAAGGAAAACAACGACCCTTTGGTCTGCAGCTCTGCGCATCCCACGGCCGCACATTCGGTGTGGCATTTTCGTTGTGGACCGATTGATGGTGAAAACGCGCCTCATTCGCCTCAGTGGTCTGTTTGTGACGTCAAAGACCTACATCACGGATCTCGCGCGTATTTCGAGATTAAAACAAGCAGACGAAATTCGGCCTGATTGGCATGCATTTCTTCCTTCGTAAACATACTTACTTTCATGGCATTTACATTTTATTAGATTTAAAGGTCATGTTATGCACTAGACTCTCATAATTGGGTCGATTTTCAACGTTCCGTTGCAAACAAAAACTGCCTTTACAAGCCCTTTAAAGTAAGTTTTTGCAATGAACTGTCACTACTGATGGTATTGTCTATTATTGTATTAATTTTTTTCTTTTTTTCTTTTTCTGCTTTCAGTAGAAATTGCCTACTTCAGCTGACAAGTTTATGATGGCAGAGTCACAGAAAACATTCTGAAAAGGCTGCAATGCCCGAAACCAGGTTCCAGCCATGGATGAACTTCCCCGGGCATTATATTCATCATAGTTTTTTTTCTCCATAAAATTGACTGTAGTGTTACTGTTAGTGCAAGTGTTAGTGCAGGCCTGAAGATTTCAGATTTTAAGAATGAGAATGTTTTAAGATTAAGAAAAAAGTTATATTTTTTTTGGTATGCTTTGTGTATTTTATTACATCAGTTGCATACACAACAAAAATAATTTGTTAATCTGAACAGAGTGTACATAATTATATAAAGTTTTGAAGTAATTATGCACTTACAGAGTTTGGTTGTCCTTTGTGGTCCCAAGGCTGGGAATTTACATTTAAATCAAACTTCTTCCAGATTCTATTTCATTGACACATGTAGGGTTTGGGTGTTGTATAATAAATAAAACATAATCATCATAGCTTTTCTTCATAAGAAGAGTGACTGAGATGAAAGTGCTAGCGTGAGCCTGACGATTTCAGATTTTAAGAATGAGAATGATGTTATATTTTTCATTATGTTTTGTGCTACATCAGTTACATATACAACAAACATGACTGTTTAATACTTGTGACTTGTGTTACCTGCTAGTAGCTAACTGTTACTCATCTTGGAAAGTTTAGTGCTGGGGCATTTCCCTTTATATTTTTCTCTCCTTGCTTACTTCCCTTGGCCACTTAATTATGTACAGTTTTAGATGTCAATAAAACATTAATTATATTTAAAAAAAGGTTTTCATGTTCCTGATTTGTTCTTTCTGTATTGTTTTGATCATTTGTCCACATTTTGATTTTGATTGGATCATCTTTGAAAAAAAAGCTTTGTCTCCTGGTAAATTGTTTTCATTTTCTCATAAAAAAGCATTTTTCAAACTGGATTTCTCAACAACCACTTATCCACATAACATACAATTTTGTATACAACTACATTATATACATAGTGTTTCTTCTGTAAAAGATCATAGCTGTAACACTCACAACCAAAAAGTTACATTAGTTTGAAAATGCCACCTTTAGGTCAAAATGCCCTGCCCGAGCCTAGAGAATAAAAGTAAAACTGAACGTGTGCAACAGTATTTAAATTAAACGTATGCTTTAAAAATAAGTTCTGCAAAGCAACTGCCTCAGTAAGGTCCAAGTGTAATGGGAAAGGTTGCCAGAACAACCAAACAAGAAACCCACATTTGTCATTTGGAGTTGAACTGGATCAAAAATCATCTTCACAGTTTCATCTTATGACTGTGTTATCAAAAGTATCATGAACAGCCAAGCCCAGTCTGTTCTGGATGCTAACCGCTATTCACTTTTTCAGTTGATTCAAAATCTGACTTATACAAAAAGTACAAAAAGGTACGATCAGTTCCAGCTTAAACTGGTTATGCTAGTTATGTATACTTTTACAGAGCTTGCAACAATGTGTTCTGTATTTTTGCACAGCCTAGCCCAAGGCTGTGATTCCCTCAGCTGTTAATAGTGCTGTTAGTATTACTCCACTGTTAAATTCTGAGCTTGCTGCTGCTGGGCCCTTAGTTTAACAGTGAATGTGACATTAACAGGTACTTTGAGGATGATGAGGAGGAGGAGCCCAGTAACATAGTTTAACAGTGAATGTGACATTAACAGGTACTTTGAGGATGACGAGGAGGAGGAGCCCAGTAACAAGATGGCTTACCAGCCTGCCCCTGGTAGTCCTGGAGAGAAAGGCAATGAAACAGATGAGTCAGAAGATGCCCTTGATGCTTACATGGCAGGACTTGAGGTGTGTATATATATATATATATATAATATATGCTGACATAACACACAAACATGCGCAGGTGCGCCATGTGTATGTGTGTGTGTGTAAATGTACATGTATGCATGCATGCTTAGAAACATGCAAATTTTTTCACAATGGCTACATGTGTATTGTGTGTGTGTATTTATCTTATTTTTTAATGAGAACTTAGGAAGACAAACCAAAGTAGATTTTTGTTGCATGGTTATGGTACTAATTATGTTATTAATAATAGTATTTTTTTAACTAATATGATAATTATTAATTATAATATGAAATTAATATTATATAGTGTGTTTCATAATGCTGATTTTAGTCATATTCTGATAAGTGATAATAATACTTTATCAGATTTAAAACACAAAACTGTTCAAAGTTGTTGTAGGTCATATATAAATATATAATAGGCATAATATTATTAAGTTAAACTCTAAAATTGCAAGCATGCATCTTCTTTAGTTCTTAATGTAAAGTAAAGTAATATTGTTATTAAAATTTTGTATTTTTCTGCAGAAAGAAATAGTGTCTGCTGATGACGAAGAGGTTGAGGAAGTCAAGAAAAAGTCTGACAAGTAAGTTAAATACTTCAGATGCTTTTCTCCTGCCCTCTTTTTTAATCTTATCTGTGGACAAAGCTGTGGCACCTGACCCCCCCCCCCCCCCCCCCCCCCGCCTTCTTTTTGAATCTTATCTGTGGAAAAAGCTGTGGGTGCCTGAAATTTTGCAGTCATCCGAGTGGAAATGCAAAATTATTAGTTTTGATTATCATGATTCAGTTTATTGGTTTACGCTAAATCATAGCATATGAATCAGGATTAACACAAAACAGTTAATAAAAAAAAGTTTTCAACCTCAAAATGTATTCCTCTTGACCACTAAGGATTTTCCTCCCATGTGCACAGCTTACTACGCCTAAGGGCAGTAACTTGAGTAAGGTCCCAAGCCATTGATGCAACTGCTGACTGTCAAAAGTTAGTTTTTATCTGAAGTTTGTTTTTTCTTTTTTCTTCTTCTTTTGAGTGGACTGAAGTCTGATTTTTCTTCTTCTAATCTTGCTGATCATCTCATTTTCAATCAGGCAGAAAAATAGGCATACTGGTACTGTGGTAGACGATACCAATGATATCTTTTACTCCAGTAAATTAACATAGCTTGTATGACTTGGCTGACCTAGTTCCTGGCTTTAATCTGAAACTCATGAGCAGAGCCTTCCTTGTTTCAGAGGTGTGCGTGACGACATTGACAAAGAGGATGAGATGGAAGAATACTTACGGTACATGGAGGAGAACCCCAATGCAGGCGTTATTGCTGATGAAGAGGACGATGTGCAGTATGACAGTGATGGAAACCCTATTCCCACAGAACGCAGCAAGGTATGGCATTTTATACACTGTCCGTGGACTGTTGAAGGGAGAGAATCCAAGGTATAGCAGCTCATGTCCTTAGATCTGCACAGGCTGTTTGAGCAGAGTGAGCTCTGATTTTTGGATTTGCTGTGAAAATTACATGAGTATTATATATATTGAAACTACTCTTAATTTTAAGTTTACTGTTGGTCAGCAAGAGGTGCTGTAATTTTCATTTCAGCTGAAAAATACGTGTGTTGGCACTGTGGCAGCCTGGGTATCTCTCTCTCTCTCTCACTTCTCTGATCTGGAGTGAAAAACAACATTTTTGCAACAGCAACAACAACAACAACAACAACAACAAAAATTGCTTTCCTGATTCAATGATTGTGTGTCCTGGTAGTGGTATGTTGAATCTTTTTTCAAACTGACCTCACCTGTTAAACTCTGTTCATGTCAAACAGCTGCATTGGCCCAGTTAGTGGGCTAGCTTCACCGGATTAAAGTGCAAGACAGGTTTAAAAAAAAATCAGTTTTAAGCTCTTCGTCTTTGGGCCCAGTTCTGGATCCCATTTGGTCCATCCTGAGTCAGAGATGATCCTGTGTGGTTGAGAGGACATTAAAAGCCAGTTACTAGCTAACCATTTGGCCCATATTTGGTGGAAAATGAAGGCAGAGGCCATACTACTGCCAGTATGATTAGTTCAGTTGAAGCCTAGAAGGTTTTTGTCTCTTCCTGATGATCAACATTTGCTTTTGCAATTGGCAGCAGTGGCGTTTGGCAGCAGTGTAAAACATCATGTGGTTTTTGCAGCAGATTCAAAAGTTAGAGCTCACAAGGCTGCCAATGACCTAAACACACTCCAGGCAGCAACTGCCTAGCTACCCTCCCTTACATCTGTGCCCAGCTCCCCTACTTTTGTTGCACTGATGGAAAAGGGATTG
Organism: Alviniconcha marisindica; assembly: GCA_018857735.1. Classification (NCBI taxonomy): domain Eukaryota; kingdom Metazoa; phylum Mollusca; class Gastropoda; family Provannidae; genus Alviniconcha; species Alviniconcha marisindica. The sequence continues at coordinate 121,092 of JABMCL010003259.1, read as the reverse complement.
CCAGCTTTTGAGGCTGTGGCAGCTTACAGATCATAATTATGCATAAACCTATCTTTATTCAGCAGAGTATGCTCCACTGCATTTCCACGAGATCACCAGCATAACAATAACATGTGGTTATGAATGGACTTTACATACCAAATCACTCCTAATACCTCAGCAAAGCACATGGTCAACTAAGGCATGCGTAATGGCCTTCTGCTGATGCACATGGTGTAATTTCACAACTATTTTTCATCTAAAGAGATGTTTCCAACACAGGCTTTTTTTTATCTCCATGGTTTGGCATGCACACATACATACACACACACACACACACACACACACACTCACCTTAATTTTACCATAACGATACCCTCATCCATTGTTGTAGGTTCTTTTGAGAGAGAAAAAAATTGTGAAAAATAAAAATTGCTCTACCTTTTAGTTTTACCCAAATGCACAGTGATGGAGCAGTAAAAAAAATAAAAAAATAAAAAAATGTAGGATGCTGTTATCAGTGTTATCACTTTCCTTCTTCAGATTATTGACCCTTTGCCGCCCATCGACCACTCGGACATCGACTACGAACCGTTTGAGCGTAACTTCTACCAGGAGCATGAGGAGATCAAGGCTCTGACCAATGACCAGGTGGATGAGCTGCGACGCATGCTAGGAATCAGGGTAGGAGGGCTGGCGTCCTGTGTGTGAGTGTGTGTGTGTGTGTGTGTGTGTGGATGCATGTGTGTGTGTGTGGATGCATGTGTGTGGATGTTTAGACCTGTGCATTGTGTGTGTGTGTTGGTGATTGTGTGTGGTGGGTGACTGTGTACATGATAAACATGTGGATGTGTAGGTGCATTGTGTTTGTGTTGGTGATGGTGTGTGTGGTGGGTGATTGTGTCTGTAGATAATTTTTATGTGGGTGCATTGTGTGTGTGTGTGTGATTGTGGGTGTGTGTGTGTGTGTGGGGGGGGGGGGGGGTGCATGTGCTTGTGTGGGTGTACATTGTGTGTGTGTGTGTATGGTTGGATGCATGTGTGTGGATCCTGGATGTATGTGCATGTGTACGTATGTGTGCATGTACATTCACGTGCACATATGTGGGCGCATGTGTGTGTGGGTGCATGTCTGTGTGTGCGAGTGGATGGTGTGGGTAGGTTGGTGGATGGATGTATCCTTGCATGTACATTTGTGTGCGCATCTGTTGTCATATAATTGATCAAGTGTACATTTGTATTTCTCCTTTTTGGTCAGGTGTCTGGCCTTGACCCCCCCAAGCCAGTCAGCAGCTTTGGTCACTTTGGTTTTGATGAGAAACTTCTGGGGGCTGTGCGCAAGTCAGAGTACACCCAACCCACTCCGATTCAGGCCCAGGTAATGGCAGCGTTCATCCTCCCTTTCTTCCTCTCAGCCTCATGCGTTACAGCTTCTTCATCTCTTCTTTTTTTCTGGTTCTGAATGTTAACCTCTTCTGTTTCATTTTCTCAGCTTGTTTTTCTGCTTCTTCAAGTTCTTATCTCTTGTCTTACACTTTTTTGTAGGTCAGTTTCATTTTGCAATGGATATTAGGCCCAAAAACTTAGTTCGTTAATAACTGGATTTTGATGTCCTGTTAACCAGGACAGAAAAAGACAGACCTGGCTAATTGATACATTGATCATCTAAGATCTTGTCTGTCAGTTAAGATTTATGTTTTATTTTTTAGCGCATGCATGTTGCACTTGCCGTGGCACGGAAGTATTGTGGGTTTGATCACTGATTGAGTGATTCATTGATTCATTCAGGTGTGACGTGGGTGAGCTCTTGGTCTGGGTACACCCAGAAGCTAGTGATGGATACATTTTTCACATATTTATGACATGACTTTATTTGATTTATTTTACCAGTGAGATGTTACTCACCACTAAATTGTTACTATCTGGATTGTGTTTTTGGGGGATGTTTTTTTTCCATCAGACTTGGATACACATGACATGCATACAACCATGAATTTGGTTGTCTAGTTTACATAATCATGCTCGGGGGTCATGGAGCTCCTTCACTGTCAGCAAAAACAAGAACAAAAACAACAACAACAACAACAACACACACACACACACACACACACACACACACACACACACACCACACACACACACACACAATACTACAACACAGTCCTACTACTAGCAGTGATGTAGATTTGGGCAGACATCCTACCATCTGCTTCAGCACTCTTTGTTTTTTCATTGTAACTATGTATTATGTCCTGTTTATTGTAACTATATATTATGTACTGTTCATTTCAACTGTGTATTAGTACTGTTTACTGTAGCTATGTATTAACTATTATGTACTGTTCATTGTAACTGTGTTTTATGCACTAGTCATTGTAACTATGTATTATGTACTGTTCATTGTAACTATGTTTTATGTACTGTTCTTTGTAACTATATAGTATGTACTGTTCATTGTAACTATGATTTTTGTACTGCTCATTGTTGTAACTATGATTTTTGTACTGCTCATTGTAGCTGTGTATTATGTACTGTTCATTGTAACTATGTATTATGCACTATTCAGTGTAACTATGCATTATGTACTGTTCCTGTGCAGGGTCTGCCCATTGCTCTGTCCGGGCGTGACATCATCGGCATTGCCAAGACCGGCAGCGGTAAAACAGCTGCTTTTGTTTGGCCGATGTTGATACACGTCATGGATCAGGTAGGGATTTGTGGGGAAAGGGGTGGGCGTGGGGTGGGGTGGGGGGGGGCAGGGTGGGAGGGGTTTGCCGGTGTGTCTTTAACATGCTGTAGACCATTATTTTGTCACAGCATGTCATGAGATTGAAAGCAAAGCTGGGATGTGGCAGAACCGATGAGAGCGTGTGGGCGTTTTATTGCCTGCACCCCTAGCCTTCATTCCTAAGCCTCGCATTCTTTACCTCGGCGGCATCGCCTCGTGAATATTCCTTGGGATTGGTCCTTGACCTTGTTTTGTTGTCACTCATTTGTTAGTAATGTCACTGCTGATTCTTTCACCCTTGACTGCTCCCAGAAACTAGCCATTTCAGCAGGTTTGCCAGGTGAGGCGGGAAGGGGTAGAGATACTCAAAATTAATGATTCTGAAAGCTATACTGATTTGAAGTTTGATTCAGTGTCAGTGTCAGTCTGTATAGCATAAAGCATTACACTCACTCCATTCTTGAGAAAAAAGCATGCTTTTGATGCTTGCTGGTAGCTCAGACAAACATTGTACTGCACTGGTGTCTCATCAAGCGTGTGAAGCTAAGGTGCTCAGTGAGTTCTTGGATTTTAAAATCCCACCAACCGCACAGGGTCACCTTGAGACCATAGAGAGCTGCTGTGGATACTTGTAGTGAAAGGGTCAAGGGTAGGTAGATACGTTGTGACGCACAGTTGTGTGGTGGTTGACCTAAACTGTAGTGACAGAAAACAGTGAACTGACACCCTGATATTGACTGCGAAAGCTTTGACAGCTCGGCAGTGTGTGTTTTCCAGAAAGAGTTGCATTGATTGAGACAGCTAGGCAGTGTGTTTTCTGGAAAGAGTTGCATTGATTGGGACAGCTTTGACAGCTAGGCAGTGTGTTTTCCAGAAAGAGTTGCATTGGTTGGGACAGCTTTGACAGCTAGGCAACGTGTGTTTTTCAGAAAGAGTTGCATTGGTTGTGACAGCTAGGCAATGTGTGTTTTTCAGAAAGAGTTGCATTGATTGCGACAGCTTTGACAGCTAGGCAGTGTGTGTTTTTCAGAAAGAATTGCAGCCTGGCGATGGACCTATCGGTTTGATTCTGGCCCCCACCAGAGAGCTGTCACAACAGGTACCAATTTGTTCATCTGTGTGCAGGTGCCTTGTGGGATAATGTGTGTGTCTCTGTGCCGAGTGTGTTTGTGGGTGTGCTTCAGTGTGTGGTGTATTTGAGTATGTTTGTGTGTGCCTTGCTGTGCTATGTGTGTGTAGACCTGCACATGTGCGTTATTGTGCATTTGCGTATGTGTAGGAGAGAAAGAGTATAGTATTGTGTATGTCTTTAGTTTCTCTGCATGTGTGTGTGGGTGGGTGTGGATGCACATGAGTGTGGACCTGACATATTTTTGCAAGTATGTAATACGCACACATACACGCACACACGCACTCACGCACGCATGCACACACACACACACAATGTTCTAAATCTAAGGCTCTGTGATGCTACACACAAGGCTGAATGAAGACAACACCAGCAACTGGCTGTTACAGATTTACCAGGAGGCCAAGAAGTTTGGCAAGGTGTACAACATCAAGGTGGTCTGTGCCTACGGAGGGGGCAGCATGTGGGAGCAGTCCAAGGCATGCCAGGAAGGGGCGGAAATCATCGTCGCCACTCCGGTAGGACCCTTTTAGTTATTGTCTTCCTCCTCTCGCTCTCTCTTCTCGTTCCTCTCTTATCACTCGCCTCTTGTTCGTTACTTGGCTGCTGTTTTAACCATTGTTTCCAGTGAAATGACTTGCAGTGATTATTTTCAGGGTCGTCTGATTGACCTTGTAAAGAAGAAGGCCACCAACCTGAGACGAGTAACATTTCTGGTCTTTGACGAAGCCGACAGAATGTTTGATTTAGGCTTTGGTACGTAAATTTATTTTTTTCACATTGGTTTTTACTTACAGGATAACCAAACCCTGAAACAGCCAGCTGTTTGTGACATTTTCTCAGGAACTATAAATACACACACAAAATATCTTTTGAATTTTCTTAGTGTGATGCTGCGTCAGTGTCCACTTGTAGTGTATAGCAAAGTTTAACTCCATGTAGACATCACAGTGTGCTTAGTGAAGATGATGGAGAAAGGGAGGGGGGAGAACTGCGAGGAGGGGGATGCAGGAAGGAATTTTGGAGAGAAGAGATCCAGTGGGTGGGATGAGGAGGCTGGTGTGTGAGTAAGGAGGTGAAAACCAAATTTCAGCTTCTGCCAAAAAGATGCAACGCTTGCAGTTAGTTTGAGTTTCCTTGGCCTTTTCCAAGGACACAGGAGTCCCAGAAAGCTGATCTGAATGACCAAAAGAAATCTTCTCTGGTAAAGTGTCTTATCAATATCACAGTGCTGTTTAGAATGACTAAAAATAAACTGAGTATTTACGTTTTGGTTTGACAGAGAAAGCATTATTCCAGGTAATTTTGGGTTTGCTAGGTATTAGCAGTAGATCATTCCTATTAGTGTATGCAGATTGAGAGAAAGGGGGCGTATGTCTAAGAGTGTGTATGTGCGTATGTTTCATGACTTAGAATTATTGAGATATGTTCTTCGTTGTGCAATCGAACAACAGCTTTAATTTCCCGCTGAGATGAATAAAGTATATTGTTATTGTTAGGAAGGGTTTGCTGTTGAACCTGTTGAACATAACTTCATAAGTGATATAGCTGGTGTTACACAGAGATTGTTTTGGTTTGGTTTTAACTTGCGTGCTGTAGAAATGTGACACCTGCTCTGCTGAGCTACCGTGGTGTGGAGTTAGTAGCCTTTGCCTTCTCAGCCTCTTGTGTCATGTTGCTGTATTGGGGAACTGACGCAAAATCAATGGATCATATAGACAAGGGAAAGAAGAAAAAATTCTGTGAAGCAAAACGTAGGTGCGTTTTTTCTTACAGTGCTGTGTTGTGTATCGTAATGATGAGGCAGGTGGTGATGGCACTGCCTGTGGTTGATGCGACTTTTGTCTTTTGACATTCCAGAGCCCCAGGTGCGGTCCATTGCTGATCACGTGCGTCCTGAAAGACAGAGTGAGCCCTTTGAGATTTTGTGTCTCTGCCTATGAGTTAGAAAAGTGACTGACAAATCTGCATAATTATTGCCCTTTGCCATCAAACTGGAACTGATCACAATACAATAGGAGGTTGGACTTTGTGTTCATTGATAATGGCAGGTTACCTGTTTGTGTCAACACACTGATTGTATTGCACCAAATTAAAACTACAGATAGGAATTAGTGTGGTTGACAAAATAGAACAGCTCTAGAGAAATGTACTTACCTATACGACAACACACAAGGAACAATTAAAACCACAAGCATTTTCAACACAAAGTCTTCATCTGGTGTAAGAAGAGACATAATTATAAAAGAAGAAGGAAGTAAAGAAGAGGATAGACAAGGAGTTGAAGTAAAACAATGTTAAGAATGTAAACGTAGATTTAAAATCATGAAAATTAGGAAGAGCACAACCTACCTCACGTAATTTTGATGTGCTCTTCCTAATTTTTGTCATTTTGATGACGTCATTTTAAATTTATGTTTACATTCTTAATATTGTTTTACTTCAAGTCCTTGTCTATCTTCTTTACTTCCTTCTTCTTTCATTATTTTCTATCTCTCTTCTTACACCAGACGAAAGCACTTATGTTTTTAATTGTTCCTTGTGCATCGTCATACAGATAGGAGTCACAGTATCCTACTGCATTTGTAACCTTCCGTTCCGACACATCAGGCATCAGCAGTTGCACTTCACCGCTTTTTCTGTTGATGTAGCAAAGTGGGTGGTAATTGTGAGTCCAGAAATGGAAAACAGCCAGGTCATGTCTCTTTTGTGGCACACCAGTGCCAAGATGGGGCACTAATGGTGGGCATCTTTGGATTGGCCAACTCTTAGAAAAACTGTAGTGTTACTGCGTAAAACTGCTAAGTGCATGGAGTTTGAAGATTTAATATGTGGTAGGATATTGTGGCTTGATTTGAGTAAGTTTTGAACTTTTTCACAAATTCCTAGGCACTAAAATGGTTAATGGTTAACAACACTGTAAAAGAGCTGAAATCGGGATAAAGCTGCTTATTGCATGGACTTTGCACTAGCAGTCATTCCTTTTATTTTTTTATTTACATCAAATAAGATATTAATAACAGATTATTTATGGCACCCATGTGATAAGAGCATAGGGTGCTTACAAAGGCCCACAGATGTGAGCATTTATTATGTTTGCAAATGCACATGTGCACGCTAACACATATGTACTAAAACCCATGAGCTCACATGCACGTGAATGCAATTACATGCATATGTGCATAACCCCCAATCCTCCCCTCCCCCTGCACACACACACACACACACACACACACACACACACACACACACATGCACACACACATACACATACACATATGCATTCATATACAAGCACAAGCACATGCACAATACAGATGTGTGCATTACATGCATGAGTTGGTGGGAAAGAGAAGAAACAACAAATCTTTATGCAGAAAGGAGAAGTGGGTTTTAAGTTTTGGCATAAAAGAACAGAGTGAAGAGGAATGCCTGACAGTGAGAGGAAGACGGTTGACAAGTGACATGATTATTTGATTACTACGGTGGCAGTTCAGGACAGTCACACCTGCTGTGTGTGCGTTCTACTGAGACTTTACTGATCACTTTAAAGTGATGGTCCTGATGATTGCTGTGTGATTTTCTTCCCGTGCCAGCCCTGCTTTTCAGCGCCACGTTCCGCAGAAGAGTGGAGAAGTTGGCGCGGGACATCCTGGCCGATCCGGTGCGAGTGGTGCAAGGAGAAGTGGGGGAGGTATACAACTCGTGGATGTAGTGTTGATTTCAATGTAGCTGGACGTTTGAATAATAATGGGTACTTAGAGAGCGCCTGACCCGCGCAAGCCCGAAGCGCTTACGCATTCCTTAGCTGTACATATTGTCAAGATTCAGTGCATACAACACACACACACACACACATGCATTCACACACACACGCATGCACACACGCATGCATGCACACACGCACGCATGCACACACGCACACACACACATACATACACACACAGTCATATATCAGGGCAATGTGACTGAAGGAAAGGTTTCTGAAAAGAGAAAGGTTTTCAAGGAAGATTTAAAAGAGCTGACAGAGGCAGAATGGTGGACTGAAACAGGCAGTTGGTTCCTGCTAAGAGAAAGGTTGCTGACTACTGGACTTTAGACGTATGTGGTGCAGAATCATTTACAGCTTTTCTTTCACCTCTGTTGGGGCGTGAAGTGTTTTATATATATATATATATATACACAGACTATGGTACAATTTGAAGATTCTGCTGCACCTCCTTGTCATAGACGAGAGTGACAGTATCTGATTGCTCAGTCAAAAAACAGAATATTGATAAAAATTTGAGAGACCACAGAAGAATAGATTATTTCCAGTTGCTGGAGAAGAATCAGAGGGTAGGTTCCTAGACCCCTACCGAAGAAAAAAAGAGAAGTAGTGAAAGCCCCTGTTGTTCAGCCCACAAGAGTGTCAAAGTGATTTACCCATTCAGAAAAACAGAAGGATTGTTTGAAAGGCCAGAACAAAGGATTATTTCAAAGGAGAGGGTAACACCTCCCCTCCTCCACCTGACCCCACCCCCAACCACCCCAAAGTAGTAGAGGGGCAAAAGACTGACCATCAGCCAAATTAGACCACCATATTAAAATTTCTCACCTGGTGAGAATCGAACTCTGGATTATTGGCAAGATGGGCAGTAAGCCCTCTGAGCAAGCAAGCTGTGGAGGCGACTGTGTGTACGTTATGGTCTCTGTGGCAGGCCAACGAAGATGTGACGCAGTACGTGCAAGTCTTGCCGAGCACAGGGCCCGCCAAGTGGACCTGGCTGGTGCGACGACTCGTCGAATTTACCTCAAGTGAGCTCAGCCTTCGTTCACTATCACTGTCTGTGTGTGACTCAGTGTAGCCTTCAAGCTGACATGTCTCCTGAAAACAATGCATTCAGGTTACTGGGTCAGTTGAACCTCACTGAGCGTTGTAACCTTCGTGTTAATCACGCTGTTTTTACAGGGCCTGTTCCTGAAACGACCTGTCAGATTTACCTCGCGTCAGTTTGACCTTTGTTCATGTTCCTTGTGCACTGTGACCTTCAAGTTGACAGGTATCCTCGGATAAGCTGTCCAATTTATCTCCTGTCAGTTCAGCCTTTTCTCACTTTTTTCTCCACTGACTCCCTGTTGATCCCCAGTGTATGTCACTGTGTGACTCAGGAAGAAGTGAATTGATTTCCTTTGTTCTTGACTTGACAAATTAACACTAGGTTGAGTGGGTGTGGTCCTTGCCTCGTCCTTGTCTCTTGTGTCGAGTACTGCAGCACCTAGCCAGACAGGGCATCAAGTTATTCAGTTTTCATAGGCTGTAACTGACGAATGCCAAAACTGTGACTGGTCCCCCTTCTTTTTGTTTTGTTTTTTGGTCCAAGGAAGTTGCATCTGAATATGACTGTGAAAAATAGTGGATAGTGTGCACATGTGTGCATGCATGCCTGTGTGTGTGCGTGTGTGGTGTCTGGTGTGTGTATGTGTGTGGTGTCTGGTGTGTGTGTGTATGGGGTCTGGCGTGTGTGTGTGTGGATGGGATGGATGGAAGGGACCTCTGCCAGGGGTTGTGCTGTGTTGCCTTTCAGCAGCGGGTGTTGCAGCCAATGCTGTAGCCTGTGTTTTGTTCTGTTGCAGCTGGCAGCGTTCTGATCTTTGTGACAAGGAAAGCCAACTCAGAAGAGCTGGCTACTCAGCTGAGGGCCAGGGATTTCACATGTAGGTGCTCTTCTCCTCTCTTGTCTCAGACCTTTATATCAAATCTGTTTAGCGAAGAAAGGAATGTGTGACAGTCAGCACTTTTACAACACATTCATACACACTAAATGTTGAGTACTCATATGATGATACTCAAGTATGACACTTGTATAGCAACTCTCACATACTTTCTAACTCGCTTAAAATAGCTATCACAGATACTTTCACTTCACCCACAGGACCCTCCTTCAACACATACACAAACATACAGTCACACATATATGCAATCCCTTGCCCCACTCCCATCTGATGCACACACGCACACGCACACACAAGCATGCGCACACACATGCACACACATGCACGCATGCATGCACACATGCACACACACACACACACACACACACACACACACACACACACACACACACAAAAACACAATCAACATCGACATCTGATTTGTTCAGACATGAATTCCTTAATCTTGACTTTGCTCCTCTCACTCTCTCTCTCTCTCTCTCTCTCTCTCTCTCTCTCTCTCTCTCTCTCTTTCTGTTTCTGTGATCTGGTTTGGCTTTCATTTTTCTTTTCTCATCACTATAAAAGTTGTACAGTTTTGACTGAATGACCGTCACGGGTGTTTTGTATTTACGAGCCAATAGTGCTTATGAGTGAGGGACATAGGTTTGTTTGGGATGATTCTGTACTACTGTGTCTGTTGTAAGACTTTCATTGAAGCACCACAATTTGAGCTCAAATTGTTAAAAAAAAACAATTTAAAAACCACACAAAAACTGTAAGGAAAAATACGGAGGTTTATTGATGACAGCTCTGCTGTGTTTGTCATTGTTGCAGTGGGTCTTCTGCATGGAGACATCAGTCAGATGGAGAGAAACGAGATCATCTCGGCCTTCAAGAAGAAAGAATTCCCCATCCTGGTGGCAACGGATGTGGCAGGTGACCAGTGATTATTTTGGAAGGGGGCGGGTGTGGGGGTGGGGGGTGGGGGGGGGCAGGAGGAGGTGCAATTGCAGTCCACACAGCACTTGGGCAGTGACAAGTGACAAGGCAACTCGGAGGGGAGTCGAAATTGAGGATTGTGATGTGAGGGACAGCGTGGTGGAGAAATTTGTACATTTGGAGAGAAAAAAATAAACATATGCAAGAGGTTGAAACAAACCGTCTTTTTTAAAAACTGGACAATGCAAAACGACATGCGCATTTTTGGCACTGATGCCTTTGAGTCAGCAACAAACAGTTATGGTACAATGACAGTGAAGGCCCTGAATGGGTAAAGAAAACTTAGCTGGTTTTGCATGAAAATTTTCCTGTCCCAGCAAATCAGGCTTAATGTTTTTCAGATGAAATTTTTGGTTAACACTCAGTCATAGCCCTGCGGTGGGATACCACGAGTGCTGAAACCTAAGTCAGCTGGTTGAGAATACACAGATGTTACAGCTTCTCTGCAGTAACAGCTGGTGGCTGGAAAAGGTCGGAATGTAGCTTTGCATGCTTCATCTGCTGCCAGGAATTCTGCCCTCGCAATTTGTTACCTTCCCAGTTTATTCATTAACATTGCCAGTCCCTGTCGAAGTTCTAGGCGCCATAAATAGAGGAGCTTTGTTTGACTGGATTTGACCTTGATGACTGGGAGGGCACCAAATGTCTAGCAACTGTTATTTGCATGCACAGCATAATCTGAAGGCTAATGTCTTTGCAAGATCCATTTTGTTGCGAATTTTGTTTTGTTTGTGTGACATACATACAATTTCATCAAAGTCTGAACATGAAAAAGCAGGAAGCTTGGCACTTTGGATAGAAATGCTTTTAAGCATTACTTGACAGATTTGTGTGATTTCATCCTGAAATGCTTTCAAGCACTATTAAACAGCTTCATGTAATTTCTCTGTGAAATAATTTTCATAAGCTTTACTTGATAAAATCATGTGTTTTGAAATTATTTGTGTGCTTGAAAAAATGGGGTGCTTCTTCTTGCAATGTTGTCAGGCATTACTTAAAGATTTGGTGTGATTTCTTCTTTTTGCTTCTGTCAGCACGAGGTCTGGACATCCCTCACATCCGTACAGTGGTGAACTATGATGTGGCCAGGGACATTGACACCCACACACACAGGATTGGCCGTACTGGTCGTGCAGGTAGTGCGCACATATTCACACACCCTTATAGGCCCATACACCCACTCACACCCTCACGTATATGTATGAGCACAATGGCATATGGCAGCCGCATGCATACAGGCAAATGTACATACCCACATGCCAACGTGCACAAATGCACAAACACACACAGATGCACAACACACACACAAGCACTTGCATGCATAAACACATGCACACACATGTACGTACCCACATGTCATCACACATACCCATACAAATGCACCAACACACACACGCACATGCAAGTGCTTGCACACATAAGCACATGCACACACGCATATATGCACATACACACAGCACTTGGGTATGTCAATACACACACACACACGCCACAGCACTTAGGTATATATAAATGCGCACACATGCACGCACGCACACACACACACACACAGTGTGCATGCTCAAACACATTTACCAACAATTTGTGAGCTGGGGCAGGCAGAACCAGCTGTTGTTCACTTGTTCAAATCGGGGTGGCAACCCGTTGATCTCTGTATTGTGCGAGTGGCTGTTGTACAACACCTGCCATGATTTCAGGGGAGAAGGGCTCAGCCTACACGCTGATCACCGACAGAGACAGAGAGTTTGCTCCCCTGCTGGTACGCAACTTGGAAGGCGCCAACCAGACACCGCCACCAGCGCTCCTGGAGCTGGCCAATCAGGTAGAAGCATGTTCAGTGTGGAATTCTGGTGGTTATCCCCCAAACTGTTTTGGGAAGAAAAAAAAGCAACAACAACAAAAGTTGTAATTTAGTTTGGTTCCATCCAGGAGGATGTCTGTGTGCTCAGGAAAGCCCATATGCACTACACGCCCATCTCAAATGTTTCCCCAGCGTTGCCTTTGAAACGGATCCAATTTCAAGGAGGACTGTTAGATACTTCTTCGTTTTACACCTCTCTTCTCCAGACGATTGACGGAGTGAGGTTAGCGTTTTTTGCGCTAGCAGGTAGTGTCCTCAGCCCCTCAGCGCTTCAGATCTTGCGAGGCGCTAGCCGCTTGTTGCGCCTGCTGTAAAATGCTTGTGACTTTCCTCCTGAAGCTTTCGGAGCCAGTGTTGTGTGCTGGCCCCAGACCACTGAGATTCTGTGCCTGTGTACAGAGTTCATGAAGCTTTGAAAGATGGTCTCAAACCCTGTCAGGCAGGACAGTCTCAAACCCTGTCAGACAGTCTCAAACCCTATCAGGTCATCTGTGGTATCTCAAACCCTGTCAGTCTCAAACCCTATCAGGGCATCTGTGGTGTCTCAAACCCTGTCAGACAGTCTCAAACCCTATCGGGTCATCTGTGGTATCTCAAACCCTGTCAGGCAGGACAATCTCAAACCCTCTCAGTCAGTCTTAAATTCTATCAGGTCATCTGTGGTGTCTCAAACCCTGTCAGGCAGGACAATCTCAAACCCTCTCAGTCAGTCTTAAACTCTATCAGGTCATCTGTGGTGTCTCAGACCCTGTCAGACAGTCTCAAACCCTATCAGGTGGTCATCTGTGGTGTCTCAAACCCTCTCAGTCAGTCTTAAACTCTGTCAGGTCATCTGTGGTGTCTCAAACCCTCTCAGTCAATCTTAAACTCTATCAGGTCATATGTGGTGTCTCAAACCCTTTCAGACAGTATCAAACCCTATCAGGTCATCTCTGGTGTCTCAAACCCTTTCAGACAGTCTTAAACCCTATCAGGTCATCTGTGGTGTCTCAGACCCTTTCAGACAGTCCCAAACCCTATCAGGTCATCTGTGGTGCCTCAAACCCTGTCAGTCTTAAACCCTACCAGGTCATCTGTGATGTCTCAAACCCTGTCAGTCTTAAACCCTATCAGGTCATCTGTGGTGTCTCAATCCCTGTCAGGCAGTCCTAAACCCTGTCAGGTCATCTGTGATGTCTCAAACCTTGTCAGTCTCAAACCCTGTCAGGTCATCTGTGGTGTCTCAAACCCTGTCAGACAGTCTTAACTGGTATCAGGTCATCTTTGTGTCTCAATCCTGCCAAGCAGTCTTAGACCCTATCAAGTCATCTGTGGTGTCTCAAACCCTGTCAGGCAGTCCTAAACCCTGTCAGGTCATCTGTGATGTCTCAAACCTTGTCAGTCTCAAACCCTGTCAGGTCATCTGTGGTGTCTCAAACCCTGTCAGACAGTCTTAACTGGTATCAGGTCATCTTTGTGTCTCAATCCTGCCAAGCAGTCTTAGACCCTATCAGGTCATCTGTGGTGTCTCAAACCCTTTCAGACAGTCTCAAACCCTATCAGGTCATCTGTGGTGTCTCAGACCCTTTCAGACAGTCTCAAACCCTATCAGGTCATCTGTGGTGTCTCAGACCCTGTCAGACAGTCTCAAACCCTATCAGGTCATCTGTGGTGTCTCAGACCCTTTCAGACAGTCTCAAACCCTATCAGGTCATCTGTGGTGACCAGCCAGTAGGAGATACTGGTGGTTGGCCTTCCCTTTGGATTCTGTGGCGCTGTGTACATACATGAATGCAGTTTTAACAACATTTTCAAAACAGTCTTGATTGTATAGCATTTTGAGGGCATTGGTGTGTTTTGTGTTTGTATTACAATATTATTATGTCATGTGAGGTGCTTAAAACATACAGTATGGATTTGTGCCATCCAAACATTTTATTGTCTGATTGATTTCCGCGGTACAGGGTTGCTAGTATTTGTTATTTCCATATGATGGAGCAGTACAATGAAAGCACTAGTATTGTTTTAAAACCAGTGTTAACAATCAGGCAGCACGGGTCTGTAGAGCTGGGTGGTCCTTGGTGAAGGGTTCATTTACATGAAGATATGAATGGATAGACTTTACAACGAACTGGTCTTTGTCTCTCACAAAGGTGGTCTGGTCCATCGATCAGGGGTACCACTGTAGGTGGAAGGAGAGAAGAGAACCGGCATCAGACGCAGAACTGGCAGCAGAACAAACACACCAACGCAGTTAACAACCAACCAGCCATGCTTGTCCTGAAAGAATTAAGTCCTTTACTTTCATGCCAGGGCATGTTGCTCTCAGTTTCTGGCCTCGCCCACAACTGTTGCTGCTGTTTTCAGTGCCCCTGGTTCAAGTCCACGCGGTTCAAGCGGGGCAAGGGCAAGTCCATGGGGGGCCGGGCCCTGGGGCAGAAGGAGAGGCCTGGCCTGGGGTCAGAGAGTGTGAGTATTGACTGGCCTGGGGTCAGAGAGAGTGAGTATTGACTGGCCTGGGGTCAGAGAGTGTGAGTATTGACTGGCCTGGGGTCAGAGAGAGTGAGTATTGACTGGCCTGGGGTCAGAGAGTGTGAGTATTGACTGGCCTGGGGTCAAAGAGAGTGAATATTGACTGGCCTGGGGTCAGAGAGAGTGAATATTGACTGGCCTGTGGTCAGAGAGAGTGAGTATTGACTGGTCAGGGATCAGAGAGAGTGAGTATTGACCGGCCTGTGGTCAGAGAGAGTGAGTATTGACTGGTCAGGGATCAGAGAGTGTGAGTATTGACTGATCAGGGGTCAGAGAGTGTGAGTATTGACTGGTCAGGGATCAGAGAGTGTGAGTATTGACTGGTCAGGGGTCAGAGAGTGTGAGTCTTGACTGGTCAGGGATCAGAGAGTGTGAGTATTGACTAGTCAGGGATCAGAGAGTGTGAGTATTGACTGGCTTGGGATCAGACAGTGGGTATATTCAGTTATGTGTCCTTTCAGTGGCCACACTCTGAGGAGGAGCACAGCCATGCATACCCTGTCATTCAACAGCTTACAAAGGAGCTGGGCTCTTAATCTTAACTCTTGTCTGAATGAATCTGAGAGAATGAAAAATTGCGTTTGTCAAGTGTGTCTTGTAGGTTTTAGTTGATATTTGCAGTTATGAATATTGTGGGATTACAACCAAACAATTTCAAATGAAAGCAAAGCTCAAACAGTAGGACAGAGAGATTGGAGCCAAGATTTTTTTTAAAGAAGAAAACAAAAGAATTACATTATTTAGAACAGCCATAAAGCACTCATGATTAGAACGGCCATAAGGCACTCGTGATTAGAACAGCCATAAGGCATGCATGATTTGAAGCACTTGTGATCAGAACAGTCATAAGGCACTCGTGATTAGAACAGCCATAAGGCTCTCGTGATTAGAACAGCCGTAAGGCCCTCATGATTAGAACAGCCATAAGGCATTCATGATTTGAAGCACTTGTGATTAGAACAGTCATAAGGCTCTCATGATTAGAACAGCCATAAGGCATTCATGATTTGAAGCACTTGTGATTAGAACAGTCATAAGGCACTCATGATTAGAACAGCCATGAGGCTGTCATGATCAGAACAGCCGTAAGGCCCTCATGATTAGAACAGCCATAAGGCACTCATGACTGGCAAAGGAGCCTTTTTCACACTGAAATTGAAATAACTTAATTCAAATTATCACATTTACTTGTGTGAAGCCACAATGCAGCAGCTGTTCTGTTTGATATGTGTTTTTTTTTTCTTGTTTTTTTTCTCTGGCCCTCCACCCTTTTGTTTCCCCTTTCGTTTCCAATAAATGTTATGCTAGCTTGAAATTTGTATGACAGTGTGTGAGAGGTTTTGCTCGGGGATGGGGTTGGGGACGGGAGATGCAGAAAATTATTTGCACAGGAGGGGAGAGATGGGTTATTTAAAACAAAGAGCAAGAAAGATGGAGATGGGTGACAGCAGAGTTTCTCCCACGGTGTGTGTGCAGGCCACGCGATTGCAGGACAGCACAAGCTTCTCAGGGTTCCGGTCGCAGGCGGGAGTGTTGGGGGGACCCGGCAGTGATCGTGTCTCCACCATGCGGTCAGCTTTCGCCGTGAGTGCACAATTCCAGACCATGTTTTACTGCAGTGCAAGATCTGTTTGGGTTTAGAAAAAGAATTTGCATGGACAGTTATTCTATAAAATGTGAATGTTTATCCAGTACTTAAACTAGTCACATTTTACTGCAATAAAGATTTTTTGGGATTAAAAAAAAAGAAACGAATTTACATGGACAGTTATTTTACAAAATGTAAATGTTCATTCAGTACTTAAACGAATCACGTTTTACTGCAATACAACCTTTTTCTTGATTTAAAAAAAGAATTTACATGGACAGTTATTCTATAAAATGGTGACTGTTCATTTACCCACCTCAGGTGAAATACTTCAACAAATGACATTTTACTGCAATATAAGATCTTTTTTGATTGAAAAAAGAATTTACATTGTCGGTTATTCTGTAAAATGATGGCTGTTCATCCAACCACCTGAGGTGAAATACTTCCTTAAAGTTAAACAAATTTAAACAAACTTCCCTTTGATATTGTCCTGAGGCAACCCTGTGCGGTCAACAGGACATCAAAATCCAATTACTAACGAACTAACTCCCTATGAAGTTGTCCTGAGGTGACCCTGTGTGGTCAACAGGACATCAAAATCCATTACTAATGAGCAAACTCACCTGTGAAATTGTCCTGAGGTGACCCTGTGTGGTTGACAGGATATTCAGATCCAGTTACTAATGAACTAACTCACCTGTGAAGTTTAGTCTGTATTTCACTATCATGGGTGATTGTGCAAGATGTGCTTTGTCAGCTTGGCATTGATTGTGCAATGTTCCTTCCATCGGAAAAGAATGTGTCAATGCCTTAGCTTTCCATTATCATGAATATTATGATGATATGATTTTTTTTAAAGAAAAAGGTTTTTATATGTACATTGTTGTTGATCTTGTAAAGTATGGTCACCTTTGTCAGTGAGATATAGCGCGATAGAAATGACTGCTATTATTATTATTTGAGTTTGTTCGGCTTTTTCTTTGAGACTATATTACACAAACAAGATCTTTCAGCCATTGCTTGATAACCTCCCATGAGCACAACACATCCATGCGGCTTGCCTGTTTTGTTGACCTTGATCAACATCAAATTCAAAGTAACTGGGCTGTTGGAAAGGTTAAACTGTCATTCAGTCAAGTTCTGACTGAGTAAGTTCAAGTTTAGTGTGATGGTTAAGTGGCTGCTCAAGACTGCACAGTTTGTGTGTGGATCTGGCGTCAACTTTAGGGAAATAATGGATGCACTTCCAGTAGCTAGATGACAGTGACAAAAACCTTAACATTGGCCTTTTTCTCTGAGACAATTTAATGTGATCTATGAAACTTTAAATAAGGGTAGCCCAGTATGTAGACCATTTATACATCTATTTCTGTTCTGTAGAGGGGTTGTTGTTTTAATTTTAAAATGTTTTTATTTTAATACAGCACTATTCAAGCTCCCACAAGACATTAGTCACTGCTCAACCCTGTCATCTTTTAAAGCCAAACTGAAAACCTTCCTCTTCTCACAGTATTTCCATCCTAACTAATATCAGTACCCAGTTTCTGCTACAGTCAGTGTGTGTGTGTGTGTGTGTGTGTGTGTGTGTGTGTGTGTGTGTGTGTGTGTGTGTGTGTGTGTGTTTGTAGTGCGTTTTGTTGTTGTTGTTTTTATATATATTATTTTATAATACTTTATGTAGTTTTGGTGGGACTGTGCTCTACGTGTGTCCAGAATATCATATTTAGGTTAATATGTATCATGTGAGCGCTCAGAGCGTTGATGAGCACGTGATAAATGTACATTATTATTATCATTATTCTCTGCTTCCGAGCGGACCCACTGTGCTCTGTTCACATGCAGCTGAATGAGTGACTGTAGCTTTGCGCGGCACATTTTGAACATCAACCGGATTGGTGCAGAGTGCTGACAGCACTGTGCTGGTTGTTACATGGCTGCTGCCGCGTGAAACTGCTGCTATCTTGGCGCATGTGTGTTTTGCTGTACTGCAACCAACCATCTGCCCTTTTGGCATCATGACCGGGATGTTTTATACATTCTGCTGCAGTAGCAGGGGCCGGGGGGAGAGGGGCTACCAGTAAACTGCATTGCTCTTGTTGACATCTTTGCACAAGGGACTAATAATAATAATGGATTGTTTATGGTGGCCTATCTTGTAAGAGCCTGTAGAGGATATGCTCATTTCATCACACGCACACACACACACACACACACACACACACACACACACACACACACACACACACACACACAAACACACACACACGCGCGCGCGCGCGTGCGCGCATTACCGGTGATGGGTTGGTAGAATGAGAAGAAAGAAAATGACAGATCAGTAAGCAGAAGAGAGCAAGGTAAGTTTTCAGTTTTGACTCGGAAGAAGTGGCAACGTAATCAGTAGCGTGTAATCTCAATCAGCAGCCTCTAAATCTTGAGCTGGTCTCTCTGCAGGCGTAATCAGTAGCGTGTAATCTCAATCTGCGCTGGTCTCTCTGCAGGCGTAATCAGTAGCGTGTAGTCTCAATCTGCGCTGGTCTCTCTGCAGGCGTAATCAGTAGCGTGTAATCTCAATCTGCGCTGGTCTCTCTGCAGGCGTAATCAGTAGCGTGTAATCTCAATCTGCGCTGGTCTCTCTGCAGGCGTAATCAGTAGCGTGTAATCTCAATCTGCGCTGGTCTCTCTGCAGGCGTAATCAGTAGCGTGTAATCTCAATCTGCGCTGGTCTCTCTGCAGGCGTAATCAGTAGCGTGTAATCTCAATCTGCGCTGGTCTCTCTGCAGGCGTAATCAGTAGCGTGTAATCTCAATCAGCGCTGGTCTCTCTGCAGGCGTAATCAGTAGCGTGTAATCTCAATCTGCGCTGGGTCTCTCTGCAGGCGTAATCAGTAGCGTGTAATCTCAATCAGCGCTGGTCTCTCTGCAGGCGTAATCAGTAGCGTGTAATCTCAATCTGCGCTGGTCTCCCTGCAGGCGTAATCAGTAGCGTGTAATCTCAATCTGCGCTGGTCTCTCTGCAGGCGTAATCAGTAGCGTGTAATCTCAATCTGCGCTGGTCTCTCTGCAGGCGTAATCAGTAGCGTGTAATCTCAATCTGCGCTGGTCTCTCTGCAGGCGTAATCAGTAGCGTGTAATCTCAATCAGCGCTGGTCTCTCTGCAGGCGTAATCAAGTAGCGTGTAATCTCAATCAGCGCTGGTCTCTCTGCAGGCGCAGTTCAAGTCCTGCTTCGTGTCGGCCAACGAAGAAGAGAGGAAGCTGCCGACGGGCGTTATCCTGCCCCCCATGTCCCAGTCCCGGGAAGGGCAGAGGCAGGAGCCCATTCAGATGCTGCCGGCCTCCTCCAGGAAGGGTCAGGACTCCTCAGAACCGGGCAAGAAAAAGCGGAGAAGTCGGTGGGACTGAAGGGGCCCTCCCCAGCTTCCTGGGGGGACTCATTCTCCCCGTGTTGTGAGCGTCAACGACATTCTCCCTTTTCTGGCGCCGCTGGCAACTAGCGTTTCTAGCTCTCGCCCACGCCTCTTCCTTCATCTCGACCCGTGCATGGTGTTATATAGGCCGGCAAAGTGCGGTGCGGCGGTGGTTTAGGGGCGGTGGCCGCGCGCTCGCTCGCTGTGTTGCTCAAGAGTTTAATCTTGGCAAGGTGGGCCTGAACTGAGTGGTCATCGCTGGGGACTTGAGGGGCCTTTCTCTCTCTGCCGCGCGGTGCCAGCCGAGGGAGGCTGCGCTGATGCAGCTGCGGGGTCAGCGGCCTTCACAAGCTCCAAGCACTGGTTTACGACATCAGAAAGCGGTGCTCGGAGTGTGCGGCCTTCACCGAGGTTGGTGGACGTGTAGCTGGCTCGATGGATTTCTCCGCTGATTGGTTGAGTGATCGGTTGGTCGACTGGTGGATTGAAAGGGTGTCTGCAGCTGCGTTAATATTGGTTGAGTGATCAGTTGGTCGACTGGTTTGATCGTAGAGGTGTCTGCAGCTGCGACAACAGTGGCATTCGTGAAAACTGAATCGTGGATTGGTCAGGTGGTTGGTGGTTTGATCGATCAGGTGACTGGTGTAACTGGTTGGTTGGTTGATTGATCAGGTGACTGATGTAACTGATTTGTGACTGGTGTAACTGGTTGGTTGGTTGATTGATCATGTGACTGATGTAACTGATTGGTTGTTTGATTGATCAGATGACTGATTGATGTAACTGGTTGATTGGTTGTTTAATCAGTCAAATGACTGATTGATGTAACTGATTGTTTGTTTGATCGATCAGATGACTGATGTTATGGGATTGGTTGGTTGATCGATCAGATGATCGATTGATTGTAATAGATTGGTTGTATGATTGTTCAGGTGACTGATTGATTGACTAATCCAGTAATGAATCAGTTAATTTGTTCAGTGACAGCCGTGTTGGCAGGGACAGGGACATAGTTTTAACTGTGGATTGAGCAGTTGGTGGATTGATCAGCAAACTGATTGATCTGTCAGCCAGTCACTTACGATCTTCAACACTCACACTAAAAGAGAGATTTAAGTCTGGCAATAGCCCAATCTTGCAATCAAATTGATTGCTCCTATTGAGGCTTTGAGCGAGAATGGTGCCAGAGTACTGGCGCTTTGAGTAAGAATGTTCCTGACCTGCAGACGCTTTGAGTGGGAAATGTGCCAAAGTGAAGACAGCCAGTGGATTTTTTTCCGTCTATGTTCATGCTTCAGTTCTTCTAGCTGGATGCCTCTTTTGTAGCAAAAAGTGGTCTTGGATAGGTCTGTTTTGTTCTAAAACGATTCAATCAGAACATTTCTCTTGCCCTGTTAATAATTATATTGATGTTTTTGCTGTGTCACACGATGTACTTAGGATTTTATGACATAATCTGTGCTCTTTTTTTCTTTCTTCTTCTTTCTTTCCGGTGTGACTGGTTTAGAGCAAAAGGAATCAATGAAGAATGAATGGGGTTGGAAGTAACAGTTTTTTTACTCAAATTTCTCATCGTCATTGTGTTTCAAATTGTATCGGCCTGATCTGATTAAAGAACAAAATGTTTTGCTTTTGATGGTTGCAATTTTTTTGCTGTGTGTGCGTGCGTGCATGCGTGTGTGGTTTGTGTGTGTGTGTGTGTGTGTGTGTGTGTGTGTGTGCGGCGCGCGCGTTTGTGTGTGTGTGTGTGTGTGGTTTGTATATGCGCGTGTGTGTGTGTGGTTTGTGTATGTGTGTGTGCGTGCGTGTGTGTGTGTGGTTTGTGTGTGTGTGTTCTTTTGTGTGTGTGTGTGTGGTTTATGTGTGTGTGCGTGCGTGTGTGTGTGTGTGGTTTGTGTATGTGTGTCTGCGTGCGTGTGTGTGTGTGGTTTGTGTGTGTGTCTGCGTGCGTGTGTGTGTGGTTGTGTGTGTGTGTGTGTGTGTGTGTGTGTGTGTGTGTGTGTGTGTGTGTGCTTTGTACTGAGTCCTCGACTGCTTCAGTCAAGCTGTCAGTGATAACACTTACTTGACATTAGTGCTAGTGAGCATCACGCAGCAGGTAAAAAAGGAAACAGAGTAGCCAGCCTTTGGGGAAACATCTGCCAGGACAGCCTGGCGACAGTAGCAGTCCATGGATCAGACTTGTCTGTCTAGAGAAACGTGCGTGCAAATTTATGTGCCTGTACTTCTGAGGGTTCACTATTAGTGGTAGCAGCACGCACATGAAAGCCCTGCATAATGATTTGTCATTGTCTCTTCAATAAAGACTACCTGACACAAGTCTTCGGTCCTGGATGACATATGGCGCGTGGACAGACTACGGACTTGTCAGATAAGCTTGAACTACGATCATTTCCCAATCGCAAATCCATGAGTGAATGTTTTTGCATTCTCTCTCTCTCTCTCTCTCTCTCTCTCTCTCTCTCTCTCTCTCTCTCTCTCTCTCTCTCTCTCTCTCTCTCTAGTGTGAGTAACTCGAGTTCTGCATTGTTATTTATTTTTGACAGTGGACTCCTATTGGGACTGATGTCTTTAGATGTCGCCTTTAAATAGCATTTGGTGACTTTTATGTCTGTATTGGTTTCTTTTTATAGTTGTCTTTCCTATGACACGTACGCGTGTGCAAGGTAGGTTACCGGCACTGACGGCTGCAGCTTAGGTAAGTTAGAACCACGAGGCCTCAGTAAGGTTTGCAGCCTTCACTGGCCCTTGTTGGGAACACTGTCGGCGAAAGTAGCCTCAGTGATGTTGGCAAGATTACTTACCCTTTAAGTCAACATACGGCGGCCTCAATGGCAGGGCACGCCGCATGCTTCACTTTTAGCCCCGTCGGTTCGCTATCCTCAAATGGTTTGAGGATGCGTGTGTGCGTATATGTGCGTGTATAGCACTGGCATAGTACGGAATGAACTGATATGTGGATATGCCAACGTAGTGCATACTTCAAGTTCATTCCATCCACACACACACACACACACACACACACACACACACACACAATTGAGGACAGCGAACCGACCGGGCTAAACATGGACATTGTCGCATACTTCATAACGTACTCGCATATGTGCAGGCAGACAGCTGCAGACCTAAAATCTCATCCGGCTCTCAGGGTAAACATTATTTTTGTGTCGATAACTCAAATGAAAAATCGAGAGTTCGAGTTCAATGTTGCTTTATGTCCACCACAGAGACGGTAAGGACTATTAGGGACGGGGATCCCTGGACGGCCACGTCGACTTCCACACAGCTCCTGAACTCTGTGAATTCGAGTTCAGTGCTTGCTTTACGTCCACAGAGACCATATATTTTACACGTCTTCTCTGTGAACCATTCAAGAAACTTCTGGTGATGCAGTTTTTCTGGACATCTCTCACCTGTTTGTCTCCACAGAGAAGACATTAAAATGTTCCAGTTTCATAGTTTTCCCTTAACGTGGTCATCTGTTCATCTCTAAATGATGCTGCCTTTAACATACTGAGCAATGTACTGAAATGTCTTGTGGGCAGCTTGCTCTTCAATAGTATTAGGGTCTTTGATGGTTTCCTCGTGTCTGCCACCCATCCGCTTGAGTGTAGTCTCTCCGACAGGAGGCATGGTAATCTGCTTCTCAAGCAGCGAAGTCAGTATCTTGCACTGACCTTCAAAAGGATGTGCTGATCTTGTTTCCTTGTGGCTGCCTCTTTGACAGATTCCGCAGCTGTTCTTGTCACACATTTGACCAACCCATCAGCATGTACATACACAAACCACTACAAATTTAAGCTGAAAAACGATACTTTTGCCAGAACCAATGTGACAACTTAATATCACGGGAATAATTTAACAGAGACAGAAGCTGAATTCCTACTCCGCCCTATTCTTCCTTTTGCAGTTCCTGATTCCGCTTACTTGTTGAATTATTCCTGTGTATTACAGACATACCTACTTCATCAGGAAAAGGAAGTTGGTGGTTTTAACAAGACGCTTCATCTTTCCTACTGAAGGTCATTTCTTTCCTGTGGAGAGACTACAAACGCATACACTGTAGACGGTGTTATTTGGTGTTGTCCTGTTATCCTGTTTTCACTGTTAGTCATTTTAAAGCTAACCTGTAAAGTGTGTGTGGCGCGTGCGTCTGTATGCATGCGTGTACGTTTGTGTGTGTGTGTGTGTGTGCGTGCGTGCGTGCGTGCGTGCGTGCGTGCGTGCGTGCGTGCGTGCGTGTGTGTGTGTGTGTGTGTGTTTGTGCGTTTGTGTGTGTGTGTGCGCGCGCGCGGGTGTGTATGTGGGTGTGTGTATCCATGTCTTTGCTTCTGTTGATGAGTACGCTTGTTGTGTGACTAATTCACTAAGTCAACAGCATTTTTCTTTCTCACCAGCGGTCATTCGCATTTCCCCCAAGTTAACCTTGTAGCCGATGCAACTGAATCTTGCCAAGAAGTTGTTATTGTTTGTTTTGTTTTTGCCCCGTCCGTCCACGGAAGTAATCTGTTGGATGCTGGCTATAATCAACCAATCAAATTCGCTGTTGGATGCTGGCCAATCATCCAATCAAATTCGCTGTTGGATGCTGACTATAATCAACCAATCAAATTCGTTGTTGGATGCTGGCCAATAATCAACCAATCAAATTCGTTGTTGGATGCTGGCCAATCAACCAATCAAATTCGCTGTTGGATGCTGGCCAATCAACCAATCAAATTCGCTGTTGGATGCTGTCCAATCATCCAATCAAATTCGCTGTTGGATGCTGACTATAATCAACCAATCAAATTCGTTGTTGGATGCTGGCCAATCAACCAATCAAATTCGCTGTTGTATGCTGGCCAATCGTCCAATCAAATTCGCTGTTGGATGCTGGCCAATCAACCAGTCAAATTCGCTGTTGGATGCTGGCCAATCAACCAATCAAATTCGCTGATCATTGTTGTTCATTGTTCATGCAAACACTCTGGACGCTCACTAGCCTAAATCTGTCTTCTTCTTTTTTAAAGCAAAGTTTATTTACACTCATGAAATTATGGACAATCAAAATCATTGTATGAGCATCAAACAAGCTAAGCTTATAGTAAATGCCCACAAGCATAATTGACTAAATTCATTTTGCTACAACGGGTATGTTTATATTAAATCTGTCATGTTGACTGTCTTCTTTCTGGCTCTCCAACAGCGGGGAAGTCTTCCTTTGTTTATTGTTTGCTCTTTAACTCCTCATTTTTCAAAGGGCAATAAATCATCGATGACAGTATGTCTCCAGTGAAAAGCAGACAAAAAACAGAGAGGTAGGTGGGTGTGGCAGAAAGAAAAGGAAGATAAAAAGGAATGCCGCAACACAAGGCACATTTGAAGTCTTGATGACATTCTTGTAAAATGTCAACATCAGTCACAGAATATGCTGTACGACCTTTCACCTGTTTTACACGTGAAGAAGTAGAAGAAGAAGAAGAAGAAGAAAAAGAAGAAGAAATTATGCAGAAGGGAGATTCAAGGAAGTACACTCACAAATATGAAACAACAACAATACACAGGCACACGCATACAAGCGCGCGCAAACGCAGAGATACGCACATCACACACACACACACACACACACCACGCACGCACGCACGCACGCACGCACGCACGCACGCACGCACGCACGCACGCACACGCACGCACGCACGCACATACAAACACACACACACACACACACACACACACACACACACACACACACACACACACACACTCACATAAACAAGAGCGCCCCCCCCCCCCACCTCTCACCCCCACACACAGATGTACACACAGTCTCATATGTATGACAGTGAACAAATAAGTCAACATATGTGGTAAATTCCTTTGAAACTGAACTCATGGTTACTTCAAGTAAAACGATTTGGAGCCTGTTTATAGTCCGCGAACACTGCATACGGCATTCAGCACCAGTCACTAGTGACGATTTTGGTTTGTTAAACATTTTTAACGACGAGTTGTCTCCTTAGTGTACTGGAGGGGACCGAGATCCCAGGAGGTGGAGGAAGAAGGAGACTATACCTATCGCTACACTCTCACCACCAGAATGACTCTTGCACCAAAGATGGTCAGCGATGAGAGCCACTTTAATGTTTCGTTAATATTGAAGGACAGTGACTCCTGCATTAAAGATGGGCAGCGGTGAGAGCCATTTTAATGTTTCATTAATAGTGAGGGACAAAGTCACAAGACAGTATCCACAGATCACATCTTTTTAAGAGAGAGGAGAGCCGAAGCGGAATCGAACCGAGGTCCTTCTGCTTACCAGATCGTGACGATGAGCAGGGTGACCGAATATATTCCTCAGACCGAAACGGTAACCCGCATTAGCCAAAACTAACGCAAGGAAAAAGTGGTGGGAGCACTTTGGAACACACGAAGTTCAGGGGACAGAGAACGTTAGAAATGAAAAAGGAGGAAATTTCAGGCAATGGGTGATTGAAGAATGCATGGCTATGTTAATCTGACCTACTCCAGGCTTTAAACGGAGAACATTTGACAGTTCAGGGTTCTCAGCTGAATAGACCCTACTTTCTGTATTAGCAGTACCTGACTGCATAGAAGAAGCAAAAGGACAACAACAACGACATGAAGTAGAACAAGACAAGAAGAGAAGGACAAGACAAGGAACATAAAAAGGGAGGGGGGAACGAAGGGGGGGGGGGGGGGGGGGGGGAAGGTAAACACAACAGCTCTACAAAACAAATAAACAAAAAATCTGAAACAAGAATGACTGCTAGCGTTCTAAAACAAGATCCAAACACATAAAGGGTTTAAAAGAATGCTCTTTATTAGGACAAAACACAACATGAGAATTTTCGGGTTAATCCCCGAAACCCCCGTCTTGGAACATTCCTCCAAGCACTGGACACGAAACAAGAGAGCTCAACCAAAAGCAAATAAGTGTCTTAGTTTTACATCTCATTGTTCGCCGTTTAACTGTTATTCATGTGCCGTTTTAAAGCTCGATAAAGGGGATAACCCCGAAATTTCGCGTGTTTTGTTTTGTCCTGATAAATAACGTTCTTTTGAATCTTTTATGTGTTTGCATATTACAGCAGCACTACAACAACAAAAACGGAACATCCTGAATCCTTGATCCATGCAACACGAAGCATTACTTTTGAAGGCTGGTTGTCCGGAGAAAGCCCTGCAATGATTAATAGGACCACTGGCAGAATAAACACGTACATGCATTATCTCACGCCCAATAAACACATTCTTCAAAGCATTTGTTGGGCATGGCAAACAAAAAAGAAGAAGAAAAAAAGAAAAAAAGAAGAGACCACGGCAGCTTATAAAACGTCACATTTAACACTCGCTTAAGGCATGTTTTACTTATAGCTTGCAAAGTCCGCATACGTATTAAAACAGATTTATGTAAATGTAATAAAAGGTGTAATAACAGCCAGCCGCTTGTTTTTGTACGATATTAGAGAGAGAGAGAGAGGGGGCTGTTTATCACATGTTCACACATACATGCAGTTGCACAGGTACAAATGCCGCAAGGGAGAGTCTATACTGACAGCTGATTCTGGGAAGTAACTCCTTTGCTACACCGTGTAGTCGAACCCGCATGCGCATGCAGCGCGCAGGACCCGACGCTCAACCACGCAGCTTTGGCTTTGCAGGAAGTGGCGCTGTAAGCTGGTGCATGCATGGTTGTATGGTGTACACAGAACATGCGCCATAACGGCAGCAGTTTCACGTGGCACCAGCCATGTAACAACCAAATAGTGCTCTAAATACACCACTTCGATGGGTGTTAAAAACGCGCTTTAAAAGACTACAGTCACTCATTCAGTATCACATGCCAAAAGAACGCAATGAATCTGGAGAACAGTGCTAAATAGAAGTTACCAAATACAAACAAAAAAAGCAACCTAACAGTTACTCCAGCCGGTTTGGCCCAGCGGTAATGCGTTAGGCTGGTAAGCAGAAGGGCCTCGGCTCGATTCCGCTTCGGCTCTCCCTTCTCTTCAAAAGGATTGTGGTTTGTGGACGATGTCTTGTGACTTTGTCCCTCACGATCAATGACACACTAAAATGGCTCTCCCTACAAAACAGTAAACACTATGGATTGCCCATTTGTCTGCCTACAGAACGGTACACACAATGGGCTGGCCCTTTGTCTGCCTACAGAACAGTACACACTATGGGTTGTCCCTTTGTCTGCCTACAGAACAGTACACACTATGGGCTGGCCCTTTGTCTGCCTACAGAACAGTACACACTATGGGCTGGCCATTTGTTCTCTACAGAACAGTACACACTATGGGTTGTCCCTTTGTCTGCCTACAGAACAGTACACACTATGGGTTGTCCCTTTGTCTGCCTACAGAACAGTACACACTATGGCTGGCCCTTTGTCTGCCTGCAGAACAGTACACACTATGGGTTGTCCCTTTGTCTGCCTACAGAACAGTACACACTATGGGTTGGCCCTTTGTCTGCCTACAGAACAGTACACACTATGGGCTGGCCATTTGTCTCTCTACAGAACAGTACACACTATGGGCTGGCCCTTTGTCTCCCTACAGAACAGTACACACTATGGGTTGTCCCTTTGTCTCCCCACAGAACGGTACACACTATGGGCTGGCCCTTTGTTTCCCTTATAGAACAGTACACACTATGGGATGTCCCTTTGTCTGCCTACAAAACAGAACACACTATGGGCTGGCCCTTTGTCTCCCTTATAGAACAGTACACACTATGGGTTGTCCATTTGTCTTCCTACAGAACAGTACACACTATGGGCTGTCCCTTTGTCTCCCTACAGAACAGTACACACTATGGGTTGGTCATTTGTCTCAGTACAGATCAGTACACACTATGGGCTGTCCCTTTGTCTCCCTACAGAACAATACACACTATGGGTTGGCCATTTGTCTCCTTACAGAACAGTACACACTATGGGCTGGCCCTTTGCCTACAGAACAGCACACACTATGGGTTGTCCCTTTGTCTCCCTACAGAACAGTACACACTATGGGTTGTCCCTTTGTCTCCCCACAGAACAGTACACACTATGGGTTGTCACTTTGTCTCTCCACAGAACAGTACACACTATGGGTTCTCCCTCTGTTTCCATACAGAACAATACACACTATGGGTTGGCCATTTGTCTCTCTACAGAACAGTACACACTATGGGTTGGCCATTTGTCTCTCTACAGAACAGTACACACTATGGGTTGTCCCTTTGTCTCCCTACAGAACAGCACACACTATGGGTTGTCCCTATGTCTCCCCACAGAACAGTACACACTATGGGTTGTCCCTTTGTCTTCCTACAGAACAGTACACACTATGGGTTGTCCATCTGTCTGCCTACAGCACAGTACACACTATGGGTTGTCCCTTTGTCTTCCTACAGAACAGTACACACTATGGGTTGGCCCTTTGTCTCCCTACAGAACAGTACACACTATGGGTTGGCCATTTGTCTCTCTACAGAACAGTACACACTATGGGTTGGCCATTTGTCTCCTTACAGAACAGTACACACTATGGGTGTCCCTCTGTCTCCCCACAGAACAGTACACACTATGGGTTGTCCCTCTGTCTGCCTACAGAACGGTACACTATGGGCTGTCCCTTTGTCTCCCCACAGAACAGTACACACTATGGGTTGTCCCTCTGTCTCCCTACAGAACAGTACACACTGTGGGCTGTCCTTCTGTCTCCCCACAGAACAGTACACACTATGGGTTGTCCCTCTGTCTGCCTACTGAACGGTACACACTATGGGCTGGCCCTTTGTCTCTCTACAGAACAGTACACACTATGGGTTGTCCCTCTGTCTGCCTACAGAACGGTACGCACTATGGGCTGGCCCTTTGTCTCCCCACAGAACAGTACACACTATGGGTTGTCCCTCTGTCTGCCTACAGAACGGTACGCACTATGGGCTGGCCCTTTGTCTCCCCACAGAACAGTACACACTGTGGGTTGTCACTCTGTCTCCCTACAGAACAGTACACACTATGGGCTGTCCCTCTGTCTGCCTACAGAACGGTACACTATGGGCTGCCCCCTCCAACTAGTCTCCCTACTGTACGGTACACACTATGGGCTGTCCCTTTGTCTCCCTACAGAACAGTACTCACTAGGGGCTGTTCCCTTCGCTGTGCACATACACATCCAAAAGACAAGCTCCTTAAACAGAGTGAAGGATGACGTTTGCCTCCGACACTGCGACAACGTCACGCGGAAATTAACTATTCTTTTCGGTGGGGCGGGGGGGGGTGGGGGGGGGGTGGGGGGGGGGGGGGGGGGGGGGGGGTCTATTTCAGGAACCAGACCCGCCCCTCTGTCCCAATAAACGTAGGGAAGTCGTTGACCAGCACCATGATGATTAATGACACGGCTTTGGGTGTTAGCATTCACACACACCGAATCCTCATCACTTCTAGTCCTCAAAACATGTTTCATGTGGCGTCCGACCGATGAAGGATGCCGCACCAAACGCAGGAGACAGTATCAGCTGTTCTTAACAGCTTTGCATGAACCACTTGTTACACCCTATTTACAAGAAGCAGCGTGAGGTTGATTTCGCAACTATCAAACCACTACGACGCCATACTTCCAGAAGCACAGTGAGGTAGACTTCACAGCGATCAAACCACTAGTCACGCCATATTCACAGAAGCGGAGCTACAGAAATCTCGATTTATCATAATTGATATTATGAAGATTTTACAGTCACTGAACCACCAGTGACTAAATATCTACAGAAGCGGGTAATGCAGATGGCGTAGCCAGTAACGCTATATTTACAGAAGTAGCGTGATGTAGATTTCACAGACAGCAACACCATATTTACAGAAGTAGCGTGATGTAGATGATACAGCCAGCAACGCTATATTTACAGAAGTAGCGTGATGTAGATTTTACAGCCAGCAACACCATATTTACAGAAGTAGCGTGATGTAAGCCCCATCGCCAGCAATGCTATATTTACAGAAGTAGCGTGATGTAGATTTTACAGTCAATAACGCCATATTTACAGAAGTAGCATGATGTAGATGTCACAGTCAGTAACGCCATATTGACAGAAGTAGCGTGATGTAGATTTTACAGTCATTAACGCCACATTTACAGAAGTAGCGTGATGTAGATTTCACAGTCAATAACGCCACATTTACAGAAGTA
>JABMCL010003259.1:72500-85000 GCA_018857735.1 Alviniconcha marisindica | reverse complement strand
GTGTGTGTGTGTGTGTGTGTGTGTGTGTGTGTGTGTGTGTGTGTGTGTGTGTGTGTGTGTGTGTGTCGTGTGTGTGTGTGTGTGTGTGTGTGTGTGTGTGTGTGTGTGTGTGTGTGTGTGTGTGTGTGTGTGTGTGTGTGTGTGTGTGTGTGTGTGTCTGTGTGTTGTGTGTGTGTGTGTGTGTGTGTGTGTGTGTTGTGTTTAGAATAGTCTCTACGGACAAGATTTTGCGCTTTATAAATACATTAATTATTATTAATTATTAAATTGTGACCTATTTTCGGCAACAGGACATGCTGGGGCGCAGTATTTTCGGTTCCATCATGACAGCATCGCCCTTGACGTTGATGCTGATGACCTTGACCTGTGAGTATTTTCTATAATCATTACATGCGATAATTATGTATGAACCATCATTTCTTGTGGTGATATTGTGTATTTTCGCATTGCTATAATATAACACTGACTGTTTGTAGCCTACGTTGACGTTTCGGTTCTTTGTAAGTTGTTTCTCCTGGCACGTTGCTGAAGCATGTGAGAAGATGGTTTAATTAGGACCTAGTCGGTAGGCTGGATTGGATAGCACGTTTCTGTGAAAGATTTTCCAAGGGAAAAGAAAGCTTTTTTTTTTTTTTCACTGAAAAAATCTGAGAGAGAGAGAGAGAGAGAGAGAGAGAGAGAGAGAGAGAGAGAGAGAGAGAGAGAGAGAGAGAGAGAGAGAGAGAGAGAGAGAGAGAGAGAGAGAGAGAGAGACGGGTGGGGGATACGGATGATTTATTCATTTAGGCCATTGCCCCTCACGAAGGGGTGCAGGTGGATGACCTATCACCTCGCAGTACATATTATAATTATGCCTATGATCAAGAAAACCAACAGACTAACGACGATGTACTTGACTAGGTACTGACAATGACAGTGTTCTTGAATTATGAATTTGAAATGCTACGCAACTTAAAGACTTTGCACAAATACACTGACACATTTCTCACAATATTTTCATTGAGAGAGAGAGAGAGAGAGAGAGAGAGAGAGAGAGAGAGAGAGAGAGAGAGAGAGAGAGAGAGAGAGAGAGAGAGAGAGAGAGAGAGAGAGAGACAGACAGACAGACAGACAGACAGACAGACAGACAGACAGACAGACAGACAGACAGACAGACAGACAGACAGACAGACAGACAGACAGACAGACAGACAACAGACAGACAGACAAACAGAGAGATAGAGACATAGAACTTATACCCACTTTGATAACTACGTCGCGGTCCACGTCCTCTTTGTGGCAGTCAGTTCCACAGCCTCGTTCCCCACCACCCAACCCTCGCCAGTCGGCAGAAGCTGGCTAGACTTCGCCAATGCCATCCAAATCGCCGGCACCACCACGGCCACCCCCATCAACGCAGGCAGCGGCAGCGGCAGCGGCGTAGGCGTCACGCCACCTGGCGCCAGCACAGGTCTGGACTCCATCATCCAAAGCGTAAGCAAAATCGTGACCGGCCAGGGATCAGCAGCAGCAACTGAGCCTCCCAGCTCCGGCCTCGGACTGGGCCTGGGGCTGGGACTGGGTAGCGGAATGGTCAGCAACACGCCGGCTCCTACCGTCGTGGTGACTGCAGGGCCGACCGGCTCTCTTACAGCCCCAGGAACCGGCTTTCTTTCAGCCCCAGGGACCGGCTCTGGTGTGGCTTCAGGGGCCGGTTCGAAGCCCTCCTTGAACAGTATGCTGGCCGCCGCGGGGCTTGGGCCTTCCGGCGCAGGGCTGTTCGGCCAAGGGCCTCTGGGAATGGCCCAAGCCAGGGGGGTTAACAACATTTATCCGGTCGCGCGGCCCTCGCCACGGACCAAGACGCGTCAGCAGAAGATGGAGCAGTTCTTAATGATGATGCTCATGATGGAACTTATGGGGGGTATGTAATATATAAACGGCCTGGACCTAGGCTTATTGTACTGCAGTTCGTAGGGAAACCCAATCAGCGTAGGCTAATTAAGGCTCGTAATGATATCGTAGACTCTCAGTACAGGTTTAGGCTGACTTACTCTGGGGCTCATATTTATATCGTAGAGCCCTTTAATACTGTTAAGACTGACATACAGTGGGTTCATAATTATATCGTAGAGCCCTTTAATGACATGTTAAGACTGACATACAATGGGTTCATAATTATATCGTACAGCCCTTTAATACAATTAAAACTGATATACAGCGGATTCACATTATATCGTACATCTCTTTAAAACAGTTAATACTGACGTACAGTCGGTTCATGATTATATCGTAGAGCCCTTTAATACAGTTAAGACTGACATACAGCGGGTTCATAATTATATCGTAGAGTTTTAGACTGATTTATATTGTGTTCATCTATCTCAGAGCCTCCCAGTATAGGTTTAAGACTGATTTACACAGGGCTCATTGTTTATATCGTGGACTGACACTGTGTTTACATATCAGAGAGCTTCTCAGTAACGTTTAGACTGATTTACATTGTGTTCATATATATCAGAGCCTCCTAGTACAGGTTTAAGACCGATTTACACTGGGCTGATAATTATATCGTAGAGCTTTAGACTGGTTTACATTGTGTTCATGTATATCAGAGCCTCCCAGTATAAGTTTAAGACCGATTTACACTGGGCTGATAATTATATCGTAGAGCTTTAGACTGGTTTACATTGTGTTCATGTATCTCAGGGCCTCCCAGTATAGGTTTAAGACCGATTTACACTGGGCTGATAATTATATCGTAGAGCTTTAGACTGGTTTACATTGTGTTCATGTATCTCAGGGCCTCCCAGTATAGGTTTAAGACCGATTTACACTGGGCTGATAATTATATCGTAGAGCTTTAGACTGGTTTACATTGTGTTCATGTATCTCAGGGCCTCCCAGTATAGGTTTAAGACCGATTTACACTGGGTTGATAATTATATCGTAGAGCTTTAGATTGGTTTACATTGTGTTCATGTATCTCAGGGCCTCCCAGTATAAGTTTAAGACCGATTTACACTGGGCTAATAATTATATCGTAGAGCTTTAGACTAGTTTACATTGTGCTTATATATCAGAGAGCTTCTCATTAAGGTTTTGACTGGTTTACACTCTGTTCATATATCTCAGAGCCTCCCAGTATAGGTTAGGTTTAAGTCTGATTTACACTGGGTTCGTAATTATATCGTAGAGCTTTAGACTACTTTACATTGTGTTTATATATGAGAGAGCTTCTCAGTAAGATTTTGACTGGTTTACACTCTGTTCATATATCTCAGAGCCTCCCAGTATAGGTTTAAGTCTGATTTATACTGGGTTCGTAATTATATCGTAGAGCTTTAGACTAGTTTACATTGTGTTTATATATCAGAGAGCTTCTCAGTAAGGTTTTGACTATTTTACACGCTGTTCGTATATCGTAGAGCTTCTCAGTACAGTTTTAATATCGGTTAAGACTGCATGACCAGCTCTGGGTTCGCAGTTATATCGTAGAACCTCTCAGTACATGTTAAGACAGGCTTTACGTCGTTTTCCTGTACCACAGAACATCTCAGTATAGGTCAAGACTGGCCTTACGCTAGGCTTAATCCACTACATATGTCATAGAATTGTATAGGTTTAGAGAAGACTGGTTTACACATTCTATTTTAGTGGCTACGTCTGTAAGTTCCAATGGAAGGAGACTAAAAAAACAATAACAACATTTTGTCGTAGAACCGAGCTTCCAGTAACAAGAAACTGAGACTGAGGTGCAGCTTCTACATTGAATATTTGTGTTTCAAAGCATTAATCGAAGTTGAGTGGAAGTACAAAACAAATTGTTGCAACAAGAATCACAGTCGTTACTAATGGCGATTTTGTTTAAATGGATGATGAACGAGGAAATAAATCTACAAAATCACCTTGAAGTCGCCTAATTATTCCAGTCTCATGCGGAAAGGTTGTGGCCAGAATGAAGAGAAAGTGCTAAGTATGAAAATTTCCAAGTACACGAAATCCCAAATGTTTATCAAAAATTCAAACGTCACGCAGCTCCATCAACAAGTGGGTTAGGTAATGAATCAATTTTTAATTATTATTTTTTTAGATCACACACACACACACACACACACACACACACACACACACACACACACACACACACACACACACACACACACACACACACACACACACACACACACACACACACACACACACACACACACACACACACACACACACACACACACTCACATACACACTCACAAAGACACTTTTCGTCGACTCTAGATTAATTGCCCAAAGTACAC
Organism: Alviniconcha marisindica; assembly: GCA_018857735.1. Classification (NCBI taxonomy): domain Eukaryota; kingdom Metazoa; phylum Mollusca; class Gastropoda; family Provannidae; genus Alviniconcha; species Alviniconcha marisindica. Next base: position 80,723 of record JABMCL010003259.1, on the reverse strand, counting down.
TCGATCAACAACACAGGAAATTTTGCTCTAAAGGTTATGGCATAAGTTAAGTCTTGGCTTGATTTTGTTAAAAGCGAACCACATCTGCTTTGTGTAACTCAACGTTCAACTTCGTGTTTTAGGCAATACCAGCCAATGTAATCAACACACTGTGTGAACAAAGGGAGGATATGGTTCATGACTCTGTTCTTATTTTCAGGTGATCTGGGGTTCTAAGGTAAAATCAGTTCAGCAAAGCAAACTGCGATATGGTCTCAAATCGGTCACAAATTACTATTTGGGTTCATCTAAACATTCATATACATTTTTTGTTTTAATTCAGTTACTAGGCTACTACTACTCAGTTTAACAGCTGTATTACTTAACTCACCACACAAGGCAACTAATAATACATGTAATATGCAAAATGTACAAAGCAAAATAGAGTAAACCAAGAGCAAAGCAAACAAGAAACACACACACACACACACCACACACACACACACACACACACACACACACACACACACACACACACACACACACCACACACACATCCACACACACACACACACACACACACACACACACACACACCACACACACACACACACACACACACACACACACACACCACACACACACACACCCACACACACACACCACACACACACACACACACACACACACCACACACACACACCACACACACACACACACACACACACACACACCACCAACACCACACACACCACACACCACACACCACACACACACCCACACACACACACACACACACACACACACACACACACACACACACACACACACACACACACACACACACCACACACACCACACACCACACACCACACACACACACACACACACACCACACACACACACACCACACACCACACACACAACACACACACCACACACACACACACACACACACACACACACACACACACACACACACACACACACACAACACACACACACACACACACACACACCACACACACACACACACACACACCACACACACACACACACACACACACACACACACACAACACACACACCACACACACACACACACACACACACACACACACACACACACACACACAACACACACACACACACACACACACACACACACACACACACACACACACACACACACACACACACACACACACACACACCACACACACACACACACACACACCACACAAACAACACACACACACACACACCACACACACACACACACTTGCAATAGAGAACATATGCTTTGCGTAACTCAACGCTCAACTTCATGCTGAATTCCGCTGCTTTGCCTGTTCGAGTCTTGCTTCTGCGTAGCTGTCGTAAACTTTCTTTGTTTGCTTTTGTTGGTGAGAATTCAGTCAGCGATTATTTTTATTTTTTAATTCGTGTGCTCAGCTCATGTCGCTCAGTCGATGTGACAGCACCACACAGTCAAAATCAGTTCACGCTGAGTGCTTCGTTGCCATTATATTGCCTGCGTTTGCAATTTATCGCATAGCACATATGCTTATAATTATCGTCTTTTTCTCCGCCGGCTTGAATCACTGCCAAGCTTACGCAGTCTGTATTTCTCTTTCCTGTATCACTGCCAAGCTTATAATAAGCCTGTATTTCTCTTTTCTGTATCACTAGCCTACCAGCCTGATGCGGCCTGTATTTCTCTTTTCTTTTCTTTTTTTAGGCCAAGCTTATGACACAGTCTGTATTTTTCTTTTCTGTATTACTGCCAAGCTTATGATACAGCGTGTATTTCTCTTTTCTGTATCATTGCCAAGCTCCTGACACAGTCTGTATTTCTCTTTCCTGTACTCTTGCCAAACTTATAATACAGCCTGCATTTCTCTCTTCTGTATTACTGCCTGCTTTACTCGCCTCTATTTTGATCTTTTCTGTATCACTACCAAGTGTATGCGGCTGTATTTATCTTTTCTGTACAGCTGCCAAGATGATAATATCCTACAACTTGTATTTCTCTTTCCGGTATCACTACTAACTTTGTTCGGCCTGTATTTCATTTTTCTGTATCACTACCAAGCATTCACAGCCTGTAGCTCATTTTCCGGTATCACTGCCGACTTTGTGCGGCCTGTGTTCCACTTTCCTGTATCACTACCAAGCTTTGTAATATCTCTCTTTTGTCTTTCCTGTTCCTGTATTATTGGCAAGCATATAATACGACCTGTATCGGTCTTCTTCTTCTTCTTTCCTGTTTCTCTATTTATTGTATCAGTGCCAAATTTGTAGCTGGTCTTTCGCTTTCCTGTATCACTTATAATCCAGAGGCTAGTCCTATTCCTCCATAGTTACCACCATAGACAGGCTGTAATCATGTCACACCTGTTTTCTTTCTTCCTCTTTTTTTCTTCTCTCTCTCTCCTCTCTCTCTCTCTCTCTCTCTCTCCTCTCTCTCTCTCTCTCTCCTCTCTCTCTCTCTCTCTCTCTCTCTCTCTCTCTCTCTCTCTCTCTCTCTCTCTCTCTCCTCTCTCTTTTCCTTTCCTCCTGTCATCTCTTCTTTTTTCCTTTTTCTTTAAATCACTCAACTTTTTATGCTATATTCCTTCCCACTATTGGCTTTAAAAAAACAAACTCATTATCATCTTTTATTGTAACTGGGTAATTCTTTTAAGCTGACAAGGGATACGAAATTTCAGATTGGTTTCCTAAAAAGATCGTGATTCTTTTCATCTTTATTGTTTGTTGTTTTGTCGTTTATGTTGTGTTGAGTGTCGTGTTTTTGTGACAAAGGGGATTCCGATAATTTGTGATTGTGTTTTTGTCGATAAATGGCATTTTTTGTAACATTTTTGTGTTGTGTGTGTGTGTGTGTGTGTGTGTGTGTGTGTGTGTGTGTGTGTGTGTGTGTGTGTGTGTGTGTGTGTGTGTGTGTGTGTGTGTGTGTGTGTGTGTGTGTGTGTGTGTGTGTGTGTGTGTGTGTGTGTGTGTGTGTGTGTGTGTGTTGTGTGTGTGTGTGTGTGTGTGTGTGTGTGTGTGTGTGTGTGTGTGTGTGTGTGTGTGTGTGTGTGTGTGTGTGTGTGTGTGTGTGTGTGTGTGTGTGTGTGTGTGTGTGTGTGTGTGTGTGTGTGTGGGGTGTGTGTGTGTGTGTGTGTGTGTGTGTGGTGTGGGGTGTGTGTGTGTGTGTGTGTGTGGGTGTGTGTGTGTGTGTGTGGTGTGTGTGTGTGTGTGTGTGTGTGTGTGTGTGTGTGTGTGTGTGTGTTTTGTGTGTGTGTGTGTGTGTGGTGTGTGTGTGTGTGTGTGTGTGTGTGTGTGTGTGTGTGTGTGGTGTGTGTGTGTGTGTGTGTGTGCAAAGGAACTAGTCTTCTCGAAACATGGTGTGTCCATTGTTCGTGTTGCACCCTTTGTGTTTGTATGTGTGTGTGCGTGCGTGGGTGAGTGTGTGTGTGTGTGTGTGTGTGTGTGTGTTGTGTGTGTGTGTGTGTGTGTGTGTGGTGTGTGTGTGTGTGTGTGTGTGTGTGTGTGTGTTGTGTGTGTGTGTGTGTGTGTGTGTGTGTGTGTGTGTGTGTGTGTTGTGTGTGTGTGTGTGTGTGTGTGTGTGTGTGTGTGTGTTGTGTGTGTTGTGTGTTTGTGTGTGTATTGTGTGTGTGTGTGTGTGTGTGTGTGTGTGTGTGTGTGTGTGTGTGTGTGTGTGGTGTGTGTGTGTGTGTGTGTGTGTGTGTGATAATGTGTGTGTGGTGTGTGTGTGTGTGTGTGTGTGTGTGTGTGTGTGTGTGTGTGTGGTGTGTGTGTGTGTGTGTGTGGTGTGTGTGTGTGTGTGTGTGTGTGTGTGCGTGTGTGTGTGTGTGTGTTGTGTATTCGCGCGCATAATTTACATATGCATGAGGTCGAGGTCTAGTAGGCTAGCACGGAATCACCGCACAGAAAGTCCCTACCGACTTCTGGCCGGTCAGGACTGCTGCCGAGTGCTTTGACCCTAGATGGATCAAGCCGCGGTGACGGGTTTTGGGGATGCCGTCACCGTTGGTCACGACTGTCAAGTACGTCGTTTCTATACCCGTCATTGCCGTCGGCAACGTTTCATCATTTCTCCCTGCAGACACGATGACAGCTAGCCTTGGCAGAACAGGGTCATCAATGTATATATATATAATATATGATTATTATGTCAGCTCAGTCACCGTAGCTACTTTTAGAAACAGGTCTTCTCGAAATGTGCTTGTTCAGCTTTGACCTATATAGCTAAGACCTCACTTGAACTTACAGTTGAAGACTTCTCTTGAAAACGCCCCTTTGGCTTCTTTATCGAAGTTGGGGTGAAAAACAACCATTCTCTCTCTCTCTCTCTCTCTCTCTCTCTCTCTCTCTCTCTCTCTCTCTCTCTCTCTCTCTCTCTCTCTCTCTCTCTCTCTCTCTCTCTCTCTCTCTCGGTGTATTCAGGTAGTGGTCGGACATGCGTCATGCATATTTGTCTGTATCGCTTTGCATCGTTCGAGGTCAGATGTTTGTTAGACTATGATAAACTGCCTGAAATGTTTGACTCATTCCTGCAGTCACGCGCGGATAGTGTGCGTGCGTGCGTGCGTGCGTGCGTGCGTGCGTGCGTGCGTGCGTGCGTGCGTGCGTGCGTGTGTGTGTGTGTGTGTGTGTGTGTGTGTGTGTGTGTGTGTTGTGTGTGTGTGTGGCTCGATTGACAACACAACCAGCACGTACAACACCATAATAATAATAATCATAATAGATTATATTATTCATTGCGCCCCATCTCGTAGGAGCCTGAAGCGCTTACAAAGACATAAGGATACACTCATTTCATCATTTCATCATCCCCCCACACACACACACACACACACACACACACCACACACACACACCGCGCGCGCGCGGCACACGCACACACGCACGCACGCACGCACGCACCACACACACACACACACACACACACACACACACACACACACACACACACACACACACACCACACGCACAGCACGCACGCACGCACGCACGCACACACACACAACACGCACGCACACACACACACACACAAACACGCACACACCACACACATAAACACCACGCACGCACACACACAAACACACACCACACACACGCACCACACGACGCACACGCACACACACAACCACACACGCACAACCCACACAGCACACACACACCACACACACACACACACACACACACACACACACACACACACACACACACACACACACACACACACACACACACACACACACACACACACACACACACACACAGAAAGATGTTCAACACAACCCATGGACAAACCGCTAGACATGTACCATGTTTTGAGAAGACTTTAAAAACAGAGCGGTCCAGAGAGAGGAAGAGAGTTCCAGATCACAGGTCCGAGGTATTGAAAGGATCTCTCCCCTAGGGTCCTCCTGCCCATCCTAGGAACACGGAATACCCGAGTGTCCGCAGCTGACCGAAATAGCGAGAAGGGAGCAGATATGAAGCAACCCAGAGAGGTATGGAGGAGCTGTACCAGAGACAGTGTGGAAGCAGATTAGAGCTATTTTGTATTGAATCCAGCTGCTGATTGGTAGCCAGTGGAGATCGCACAATAAAGGAATGATGTGGGCAGATTTACGAACTTTGCAGATGAGGCAAGCTGAGAATTTGATCATTTTGAATTTTATCAAGGAGAACCAGAGGAGAGCATTACAATAATCAAGCCTAGAGAGAACTAGAGAGGGAACGACAGTTTTGATGAACATTCAAAAGCTGGATCACAGATCCTGACTCAGCACAATCAGTAGCAAAGGAAACCAAGTCAAAATTAAGCAGCACACACACACACACACACACACACACACACACACACACACACACACACACACACACACACACACACACACACACACACATATATATATATATATGGGTCATTCTCCTGAAAAGTGGTCAAAATTGTGACATAGAAGGTAAAAATTCAAAGTGTGAATTTTTTAATGCTATTATTTGGAAATGAAAGCTTGACATCTCTTGTGTACATAAATATAAGAAATAAATTGACAGGGTGACAGGAACTTGGTTAACTGTGCATTATGTTACGTCATAGGTCAGTGTCTCGCGTGTTACAGAAGACACCAGAAATGCATGAATAGAGTCGGCTCAGTGGCCAGTTTGACTCTTGCCTTTTTTATTATACAGTATTTCCTAATTAATAAAGGAATATCTGTCACTTCTGACATTTCATTTTTTTTATCCTGCCTCTTTAACGATTTTTTGTTTAGAATGTCTTCTTCGAAGTACAGACATGCACTAAATAGATTACACATTTCTTTTCCTGTGTAAAAGCAAGAAAATCTTTTCATGGTGTCTTACCATGTCTTGTGATTATGTACCATCAAACTAATTTGGATTGCAAAAGTTTCAGTATTTCTGAAGATCTAGTAGAAACGATTGTGGCTTTGACCTTGAAACATCGCAAAATGATATTTCTGAAATGTTGATTCTGGCTGATGATGATGCATCACCATACTAAGTTTGACCGATCAAGATATTGCCCGGGTAAACATTCACTGAAGTTCAGAACCTTCACTGTGACCTTGACCTTGAATACAGCAAAGCAACCTTTTCACAAGACACTCCAGCTTATGAACATGCACTGTCAAACTAAGTTGGTCGCCCCCAAAATCAGCATTTCAGCATATAAAGAAATAAAGTCATATTTGATTGTATTGAACCGAAATTCAGCTAACTGTGACCTTGACCTTGAAGATAGAAAAACCCATTTTTGGCATATGACGCTCTGGCTTATAATGATGTCTCACCATACTGTGTTTGGTTACAAATGGTTCAGCGATGCATAAGATATCATCCAAACAAACCATTAACTGAAACTTTTAACCTTGGCTGTGACATTGACCTTGAACCAGCAACCCAAACATTTTCACTGTACACTTCTTTGCTTATGATGATCTACACTCAAATTGAGTTTGGTTGCAAAAGACTCACTTTTTTTTTAGAACTAATAAAAGATACAGTAGAAACTGTTATATTTTGATTATATAAGCCCACACTGTGACCTTGACCTTGGAGATAGAATCCCATTTTTTCGCATGACATTCCGGCTCATGGTGGTGCACCCAATACCAAGTTTGGTTACAAAGGATTGCAAACAAACATCAGCCGAGTGGGAACAAATATGTGTCACGAGCGTTACATCCCTCACCCCTGAAGACACCACAGTGCTTTCCCTTTTCTAGTAAATAATACACCACACACAGCGCAAAAAGAGGTCAAACGTGCTGCCGCAAGTCAGCTGATATGGCCTGGTACGTTGGGAAGGTCTAAAGTCAATGGTACAAGCAGAATAATTATTTTGTTTTCTCGCACGTTACACCATTGTAAGACACCACGTCAACCCCCCCTGAAAAAATGACTGTAATTTATTTCGTATCTACTTTTTTGTCATCAAACAAGCATTAAAAATAAGGTGTAATGTGGTTATCTACTAAGCTGATGAAAAAAATATTTTTTTTAAAAGTTTCCGTTGTGAACAAGTCACAATATCGTGATACCACTCAGAAGATCCCATCGGTAACGTGCGAGACACCGTTATCTTTCCTTTGTTTGGAGGGGTTAATAGCAAGCAAAACACAAGAAATACCATTTGTATGTAAGAACTGGCCTCCTTCTTTCTCATGAAACCTGACTTTATTCAATCATGAACGACCCAAGCAAATATCTGCGATCAGCTAACCTTCCCAAAGCCATGTCACAAGTGGCGGCCATAAATGTCGCGATTTTACCAAAAATGGCTCACAGCGCAAGAAATAATGATGCATTTCCTATTGTGGCATTTCCCTTATTTCTACCCAAAAACATTACATCAGAAATATAGCGGTAGTTTAAAAAGTTTCATGTTTTAGTTTAATTTTTATTTCATCGGGAAAAGGCACCCTCTTTGGTCCAGTTTTCAGGAGAATGACCCATATACACACACATATATACATCTCTCTCTCTCTCTCTCTCTCTCTCTCTCTCTCTCCTCTCTCCTCTCTCTCTCCCCCTCCCCTCTCTCTCTCTTTCTCTCTTTTTCTATATATATAATATTATATATACAACGCGCGCGCGCGCGCGCACATACACACACACACACACACACACACACACACACACACACCACACACACACGCACGCACGCACAAACACGCACAACACACGCACGCGCGCACGCAC
>JABMCL010003259.1:62500-67500 GCA_018857735.1 Alviniconcha marisindica | reverse complement strand
GGGCACGTACGTGCGAAAATTGGGGCTTGATTCGGTTAACAGAGGCGAAGAGTATTAAACTGTGACGACCAAGGTTCGGATTTCTGCTTGTCACAACGCAAAACGCGCAACTTTTTAAACCTCTCATCCACCAAGACGTGACAGTCTTGGACAAAGTGGAGACGCCATTTTGACTGATGACATGTGCCTTTGTGACGCAACTAGGATTTTCAGGTAGGAGTTCACTAGGGGTTGGAGGTGGAAGGGGGCGAGGAGGTGGGAGAGGAGAACATGACGTTAGTTCTTGGATTTTAGCGTTCCGTGAAGCTCAGGACGAAACAGCACTATAGGTTAGATCATACATTTATGGAATATATGATCCAAACACAAGCAAATATCTGGCTCACAGACACAGCAAAACCTAAATATACTCAAATTGATATTTTACAACCGGTGAAAGACATTATACGTGTCTCATTCAGGAAGGCCAAAATATCTTCTACAGGTATTCATGAACAACGTGGAGTCAGTCTGAAGGTACGATATGCGGTCAGTACAGTCTGAAGGTAACAGGCCTACATGGAGTCAGTCTGAAAAGTAAAACATGCTGTGAGTCTGTTGGTAAGATATGTGGTCTGTCTGAATTTAAAATATAAAGCAATGTTGAAGTTAAGCACTAAGTCAGTCAGAGGGTAAAACACGAAGTCATCCTGAAGTTAAACATGAAGTCAGTCCGAAGGTAAAACGTGAAGTCACTCTAAACGTAAAACATGTCAGCCTGAATTAAAAACTCAGTCATTCTTTAATCTGAACATAAACTCAGTCTGAACGTATAACATGGAGTCAGTCAGTTTTTTTTTTGTTTTTTTTTCAACAATGGAGGGAATACTGAGCTTTCTTTGACTGGAAAGAAAACGATATTTTTAACTTTTTTGAATTACAGAAACCAGATGACTTTTTGCACTGCATAATAGAGGCATACAGTTAATATTTTCACTGGGGAAGAAAAGCTACAAACGTCATTTTTCATGAAGTGTATGAAACGGCGCGTTGACGTCTGACCCCACGAGGAGAAAATATTTGACAGTTTGGACGTCACAGAATAAGTAATTGGCATTTTCCTGCAGAGGGGACATTCCACTGTCATGCTTTGTGATGTAGAGGAAACGATTGACATTTGTTTTTGTTGTGTGTTGTTTTTTTGCTGTGGGGAGGAAAACAGTTAATCCTTTCCAGAGCAGTGGAGCACAGTCGCTGACACCCGTCAGCCCTTTCAGAGGTCTTATTCATCGTCATTTGTATTGACCTGGGATGACCGTATTGATGATTGCTTTTATATAGCGCTGTTCTCCGCTCTCGAGCAGACTCACTGCGCTCGCATGTGATTCTACATGAGTGACTAGCTTATTTTATAGCGCGGTTTTTTAATATCCATCGAAGTGGTGTACTTACAGCGCTGGCATGGCTGGTGCCACGTGAATCTGCTGCCGTCTCGGCGCGTTCTGTGTACACCATACAACCATGCACCATATCACTTCATGCAAAGCCACATGCGTAAGGTGTTACGTGTTTAGCTGTAACCTGCCACCTGCACTTTTGGCAGGATGACCGGGATCTTTTACGTGCTACTGCGGTAACACGGGAGTGGAACGGATACCGAAATAGGAGTCAGCACAGAAAGTTGACCCAGGAGAAGAAAATTCTCCCGCCGCTCCCGCAGAGATTCGAACCCGCGACCTTTCAATCACGAGTCCGGCACTCTAACCACTGAGCTATCCCCTATTCACTGTACATTAAACACAAACACTACCAGTTTCTAACCATGCTTCATCGTTCCCACGGGGAGATACTCCCGATGCAGGAATGAACCTGTCCTTTCTAGTACACACAATTTTAGAGATTTTATTCATCGTCATTTGTGTTGACCTGGGATGACCGTAAACGCTTCACTGCACATTAAATACAAACACTACCAGATTTATATAAATAAATCACTAAATATATAAATAAGTCAATAAATCAATAAATATATAAATAAGTCAATAAATAAAGAAAGAAAGAAAGAAAGAACTGAATGAATGAATGAATCAATCAATCAATCAATCAACCAATCAATAAGAACAGGAACGAATACGAGGATCTCATTATTCAAAGTTTGGACAGCATAGAGTGACGTCATGATGCCTGTTGAAGACCGTCACAGGATCCGGGTTTGCTGGTGAAAATCCTGTGACATGGTACCTAGGGCTGACGTGGGCGTTGTTGTCGTTTTTCGTAACTGTTTTCTTGCTGTGCACGTGGTGTCTGTGGGCGGAGGCTGTTTGCACAGTTCCCTGACGTTATTTCTGTAGCAAGTTCGTCACGTGTTTCAGTATTAATATGTTTATGACATTGTTTTTGTCGAGGGTTGATTTTTTTTTTTGCTGGAGACGTAAACATTTTGGTCTGAAGCTGGTTTGTTCTTCACCGCCCAGCTCGCATTGCAAAGCATTGGCGTGGCCCAGTGGTTCAGGAAAGAGACTCGGGGTCGTGATCAGGTTTGAGGTTTGAATCCAGGTTCCGGCACTGTCGCTCTGCCTCTTCCCTTTATTCTCCCCGCCCTGGACACAGACAGTAAGACCTCTTTGCCGAGAAGCCATAGCTATAAGTAAGTAAACATGGTGCTTAACGTGCACAGAAACCACAAGGCTTATTAGGGATGGGGAGAAGGGGGGAAGGGGGTACGGAGGTTGGGAGGGGTGGGGGTGGAGAGGGAGATTATATACCTATCGCTACACTGTTACCACCGGAATGACTCCTGCATTAAGATGGGCAGCGATGAGAGCCATTTTAATGTTTCATTAATTGTGATGGACAAATTCACAAGACAGCGTCCACAGACCACAACTTTTGAAGAGAAAGGACAGCTGAAGCGGATTTGAACCGAGGTCCCTCTGCTTACCAGCCATAGCTGTCGAAGGTGCTACCTTTTAAACCTGGAGTACGTTACAGACCTTAGTGTTGCCTGTTTAAACTACTGATTAATAAATTCGGCAGCCGTTTAAACTACTTTTTAAATTCAGCAGCCCTATAAAACTTTACATGTTTAAACTACTGTTTAAAATCGGCCGCCGTTTAAAGCTATTTAGATGTTTATACTGTTTAAATTCGGCAGCCGTTTAAAGCTTTAATTGCTTAAACTACTTTATAAATTCGGCAGCCCTTTAAAGCTTTACATGTTAAAACTAATGTTTAAATTAGGCAGCCGTTTAAAGTTTTGCATGTTTAAATTACTGTTTAAATTCGGCAGTCGCTTAAAGTTTTGCATGTTTAAACTACTGTTTAAAAACTCGGCAGGCGTTTAAAGCTTTGCATGTTTAAACTACTGTTTAAATTCGGCAGCCGTTTAAAGCTTTGCATGTCTAAACCACTGTTTAAATTCGGCAGCCGTTTAAATCTTTGCATGTTTAAACTACTGCTAGGAATTCTACTTTATAATTACTACCTTCCCGTTGATTCAATTTCAACAGATTTTTACAAACCCTCTTCCAATATAGCTTAAGTGATATTCTCATAAACAAGAAGCGAGACTTTTACTTACAATTATTCAGCAGCTTTTTTGTTTAAACCAGAACCAGAACACTTCCAACAACAACAAAAATGACATTTTCATAACCAGTGAGCGAGACTTTTACAGATAATGGTTTTCTTACTCACGTTTTACCATGATAACTATGACAGTTGCTGACTGGGTATTGAAAGTCAAGTAACCAACTAACTCCTTAGTCTATGGGTGGGAGTCCAGCTTACAATTCTTCGGATTTAAGACGGGGAGCAAGAGAGGAGAGAGAGAGAGAGAGAGAGAGAGAGAGAGAGAGAGAGAGAGAGAGAGAGAGAGAGAGAGAGAGAGAGAGAGAGAGAGAGAGAGAGAGAGAGAGAGAGAGAACAAGCAGAGATCCCGTGATCTGCTTGTGCACGTTAAAGAACCGTCCTGGCAGACATCTGCAAAACAACATTATTTGTTGGTTTGATGTCAAATTAATAAAATAAAATAAAAATACATTCTTTATCTCGATGTAGTACTAGATGCGTTGATCTGTATCTACGTATACATGACCGCATGTTATATTATGTGTGTATTGTTCAGCGCTTTGACCGCTTTCGTGCGCTACACATTTCCGTTTTTATTATGCTTAACAAACTTTAGCATTTGATTAGTATGTTCGACAACGTGACCCTGTTACAGCCGGCTTTTCCTGAGGGCAACGGTCCGGATTCTTCAGAAAAAAACACCAACATATTTTGGTACGGCAAGGAGTACACAGAAAAAAGCCGTGTTCACATCAGGTCCACCTCAGTGTCGTCTGGAGGTACGTACATCTTCACCTGAGTTCAAGATGGTATCTATGCGCTCGGAAAAGCCCATATGCGCTCCATCCCGTCTCTCAGAAGTTTCCCCAACGTCGCCTTTGAAACGGTTCCATTGTTCGTCTGACTGACGATGGCCATCTTTCGTCCTTTCAAGGAAGATCGTCTAGCGCTTCCTCTTTCCACCCCTCTCTCTCTCCTGCAGGAGATGGATAGTGTGATGTCCTTGGCTTTGTGCCCACAGGTAGTGACTCAAGCTTCTGAACACTTAAGATTCTCTCTCTCTCTCTCTCTCTCTCTCTCTCTCTCTCTCTCTCTCTCTCTCTCTCTCTCTCTCTCTCTCTCTCTCTCTCTCTCTCTGATGTGTGTGCGTGTGCGTGTGTGTGTGTGTGTGTGTGTGTGTGTGTGTGTGTGTGTGTGTGTGTGTGTGTGTGTGTGTGTGTGTGTGTGTGTGTGTGTGTGTGTGTGTGTGTGTGTGTGTGTGAAATGTACGAAGAGAAAGGGGTAAAGAAAAAAAGAAAAGGAAAAAAACCGAGACAAAAAAAGGAAAGAAAAGTAAACAGAAGAGCCCCCTACAGCCCGCCCTCCCCGCACCTCCCCCGCCAAGTTTTTTTGTTTTTTGTTTGTTTTTGTATGTCGTTCTTTCATAAGCTGGCCTTTAACAAAGGTGACAA
>JABMCL010003259.1:37500-47500 GCA_018857735.1 Alviniconcha marisindica | reverse complement strand
CAAGGAAGCAAGCAAGCGGGAAGTTCTGGGCGTTTTGTTTCACGTCAAAACATGATTAAGCGATTTGCTTGTGATTTAGTTCGGTCCTTGGGCCGGCCTGTCATCTAGCAAGAAATGTATGTTTCCGATGCAATGAACATGAATACGGTATATTGCTTCCCTAGCAGATTTTGCAGGAGAAGAACCGCACGAGCAAGTCAAGTATTATCAAGCGGTGTCTTCCTTTGGCTGTTGTTTTTGTGACGCTAACCTTTGTAAAATAAATAAATAAATAAGTAAATAATTCTTTAAAAAAAGCTTTCAATCAAGGGGCAAATTCTTCCACGGTGACCCGACGAACTAACGACGACACGCATCTGTTCACTTGTATGCTATCTCGCAGAGATAATTGTCGTACTCGGGGGTTTACCTCACTGTTAGCCTAGAAATACTGGTGTCACTTGGTGTCATTATATCCGGATGCTTTGGCGTGATTTAACAGAATCAGTTCCTCAAAATGTGTTTTATCCATGCTTTCTCCAGGAGGTCAAAGAAATCAAAAGAAAAGCGAGGATGGAGGGGGAAGCGGGGGTAAAATGCCCCGTTGATTTTACTTTCAGTTTAGAATCTTACTTTCGTTTATTACTAGTTACTATTATGATTTCTTCTACTTCTTCTTCTTCTTCTTCTTCTTCTTCTTCTTCTTCTTCTAGAGGGCATTTCCAAACAGCACATTATCTCTAGTCAAAACTAATGCACAATATTCCTACAAAAGATGAAGACAAGGAAATATATTTGTGCAACAAATTCAACCAGAAGTCGACAAACATACCAGGACAGCTCCATTTTAAGGACAACGTTTTAAAATCCACAAAGCAAAAGCGCAAAAAGATGAGCAGGAACAGTGCATATAATAATAATGATGATAATAATAATAATAACAACAATAATAATAAATATATAGAAGAAGTGGTTCAGCCCTAACACTTTTAAGCTTAAACCGTGAAATGCATACGCAGACGTAAATATTAGCCTATAATCCTACTGAAAGTCATAAATCCTGCAAGTGCTGCAATGCAAGACAGGTCGGAATACATTGTGATGTGGAAAATGACATTCATATGCCATTAAGAGTACACCCAAATTGTTCGCCGCCGCAGTGCCTTTGCATGAGACATGTGTGGGGCATTGTGGGTCGCATGGTGCACCAACACTGTGCTAGGCCACAAAACAGTCTGCAGCTAAAATAAAATTAAAATAAAAAAATCACACACACACACTACACACACACACACACACACACGCACGCACGCACGCACGCACGCACGCACGCACGCACGCACGCACGCACGCACGCACGCACGCACGCACGCACGCACGCACGCACGCACGCACGCACGCACGCACGCACACACGCACGCACGCACGCACGCACGCACACGCGCACGCACGCACACACGCACACAAACAAACAAACAAACAAATAACAAAACAAAAACAAAACGAAACAAATCTGAAACAAATCTGAAACAAGAATAACTGCTAGCGTTCTAAAACAAGACCCAAACTCATAAAAGGTTAAATAAAAAGAACGCTCTTTATTAGGACAAATTTAAACACAACATGCAAAACATGTCCAACTTCTCCTCGGTATGGACCTCACTGGACGCTAGATTGTAACCATCAGAATCGTGTTGCAGACCTGCTGCAGCACGGCAACTAGCTGCAGACGGAAACACACAAAAGGTTCAAAAGAACACTATTTATTAGGACAAAACACGTGCAAATTTTCGTGGTAATCCCCTTTTTCAAGCTACAAAACAACACTTAACAGTTAAACGATGAAAAGTGAGGTCTAGAACCATGATACTTATCTGCTGTTTGTTGAGCTATACTGTTTTCGTGTCCAAGGCTTGGAATATTGATAATATAAGTATCCGGCAGATAAGTATCCTAGTTCTAGATCTCATGTTTACTGTTCAACTGCTGTTTAAGTGTTGTTTTGTAGCTTAAAAAAGGGGATTACCCCGAAAATTCGCATGTGTTTTGTCCTAATGAATAGTGTTCTTTTGAACCTTTTGTGTGTTTTCGTCTGCAGCTATTTGCCGTGCTGCAGCAGGTCTGCAACATGATACTGATGGTTACAATCTAGCGTCCAGTGAGGTCCATACCGAGAAGTTAGACATGTCTTGTGGCCAATAGACGATCTTTGGAAATCCAGGGGACTGCACTCGGTAAGTGCCTTCGGGCGCGGACCTGTATATATAGGTCCATGCCTGCGGGTGTAGCGCAGAGTAGGCACGCTTTTGTTGGGGGTACATGAGCACGTGGGGAAGATGACGGGAACCGTAAACAAAAGGCATCAGAAATGCCGATCAAACACTCACTGTTCGTGGGGAACATGCAGATCGGATAGTAGGTTCCCCCAGCTGGTAGTCTAGTATAAATTATAATAGGTCTATGCCTGAAGATCTAAAACTGTCGCAGATCGGTTCTTCTCCGCTGCAGCCTCCATTCAGGGGACTTCACTCTCCCGGAGTAAGAAAACACTGTCAAATTATCTTCGCCTGTTATTTCCGGAAATCGTCTATTCCAAGGGATGACATGTCTTGTGGCCAGTTCCAAGGGATGACATGTCTTGTGGCCAGTTCCAAGGGATGACATGTTTTGTGGCCAATTTCAAAGGATGATATGTCTTGTGGCCAATTCCAAAGGATGATATGGCTTGTGGCCAATTCCAAAGGATATGTCTTGTGGCCAATTCCAAAGGATGATATGTCTTGTGGCCATTTCCAAGGGATGACATATCTTGTGGCTAATTCCAAGGGATGACATATCTTGTGGCCAGTTCCAAGGGATGGCATATCTTGTGGCTAGTTCCAAGGGATGACATATCTTGTGGCCAGTTCCAAGGGATGACATGCCTTGTGGCCAACGGATACACACTGCGTTGACACTTGTTTCGCTTAAGTGTCAACAACACGTGCACAATGGAACGAAATTACGGTGTCCAGGTTTCGGCTCATGTCTCCATTGTGATTGGTAATGAATTTCAATGTTAATGGTGCTGGTGTCTTGAGCAGTGGTTACGGTACGAAGTACCAAATGTTCAGTACATTTCATGAAATATTTGAGTGTGTGTGAAGTTGCGGAATTTCTGCCTCTCGGTACAATAGTAAGTAAGCACACATGTTGCTGAATCTGACCTAGGCATGTATGTATCACTGTTTTCATTTCGGCGCATTCTA
The DNA here is from genome assembly GCA_018857735.1 of Alviniconcha marisindica. NCBI lineage: Eukaryota > Metazoa > Mollusca > Gastropoda > Provannidae > Alviniconcha > Alviniconcha marisindica. The sequence continues at coordinate 44,273 of JABMCL010003259.1, read as the reverse complement.
GTTACTGAACTAAAAAATAAATAATAAATAATAATTAAAAAAAGAAAGAAAGAAAAGAAAAGGTGGGGGCCATTTTTGTACAAACACACACACACACACGCACGCATGCACGCACGCACGCACGCACGCACGCGCACACACGCACACACACGCACACGCACGCACGCACATACACACACACGTATGCACGCCGGCACGCACGCACACAAGCACGCACACACACGCACACACACACGCACGCACGCATGCACACACTCACACGCACACTCACACGCTCGCACGCACATACACACACACACACACACACACACACACACACACACCACACACACACACCACACCACCACAGCGCACCACACACACACACACACACACACACACCACACACACACACACACACACACACACACACACACACACACACACACACACACACACACACACCACACACACACCACACACACACACACACACACACACACACAACACACACACACACACACACCGCACACACGCACACGCGCACACACACACTCATACACGCACATAAACATACATATGTACATATGGAAACGAAAAGACACATGCGGTACAGGAGTCTAACTTAATTATATGCAGATTTGAAAAGATGAGTTTCCAACGCTCTTTTTAGGGGGGGGGGGGGGGGGGATTCCAAAAATAGTGAGGATGGTGATTGACGATCGTCATATGGTAAGAAATTCCGCTGTTCAGGACCTGTGAATGATGAATGCCGTTTTCCAAAGGTTTTTGTTTTTGTCAAAGGAATGCGGAAGGTTTGGGTGTCAGAGATTATGTCAGAGGTTGCATGGATGGATAACGGACAGTCAAAAGTCCAAAACAGAGATACACTGGGCAAGTTTCAGTGAAAACAAAATGTAGCACAATATTGAGATTTTGTATTGAATTCTTGAGCAGATTAGTAGTCTGGTTCTTCTGTCTGGAACTCACTTTCTCGTCACATTAGACATGCTTCAGTAGTCGATACTTTCAAGTCCGCTGTGTGTGTGTGTTCGTGTGTGTGTGTGTGTGTGTGTGTGTGTGTGTGTGTGTGTGTGTGTGTGTGTGTGTGGTGTGTGTGTGTGTGTGTGTGTGTGTGTGTGGAACCGTGGCTGTTTATTTCAAGGTTGTAGTACAGTAGTACTGGCAGACAGATGTGTAACAGTAGCATTTGTAGCCCTGTCCAAAAAGAAAAAGAAATATAAGAACTTGCTAACAGGAATTATATCAGCATTATAAAATAGCAGGAATACTAACTTCTTAGAAAAACCATCCAGACAAACACTGGGAACAGAAAACTCTATAACACAAGGTAAATGCTAAAGACAATCCTGGTCAATACCCGCAGCACTCTTAGCATTACAAAGAGCATTGTTGACCATAACATATTTCAAGATATGGCAGCAGACAAAAAGTCACAAAACTTACTTCACGTTTGTATAAACCATGATTATAACAGCTAAGGAAATGAAATGACAAAATAATAGAATAAATAGAACAAAATAAGCGAAGGAGTCATGAAATTAAACCTGTCAAATACCATAGGAAAAATATCAGTATTACATTAAGAAAAATGTATAGATTCACATACCTTCTCAATTTGACAAAGGCTCCTTCTTCTTCCAGATAAATAACTTCTGTAACTGACCACTATACCTGTTGCTAGATCATATATATAGTGAGCTGTGAGCTCAGAACTTCTAGAACTCTGTCACTATAACTTTGTAAGACACCAAACATTATAATTTCTACCTTAATATGACTAGATTCATTTTCTCCTTTTAAAGACAATATTCATCATTAATTACTGCACTAATAATCAAAAACTACATCCAGATTCTAATGAGAAAATCCAGTAAAATTGCATATTAAACAGTTAATAATCAAGACTCAAGTCTTGACTAAACATAATTAAATTGATACTAAGCCTGTAAATGTCTAAGCATCATGTTTATTTAAAGTCAGCATCAAATACAACTCTCACAATCCGTGACGAAACAAACATCACACACTGAAAATACCACTCTGCCACATATCTGTGTGTGTGTGTGTGTGTGTGTGTGTGTGTGTGTGTGTGTGTGTGTGTGTGCGTGCGTGCGTGCGTGCGTGCGTGCGTGCGTGCGTGCGTGCGTGTCCGACTTTGCTTGGGGGAGGGGGAAGTGAGGTTAATTGGTGTGTCTACATGCTGGTCTCTGTATTCATGTAGTGAGGCATTGTGTATTGTTACCCCCACCCCTTTATAACATAAGGCATATGGAACTTTGCTCTGGAAAAATAACCTTTACTGTTATTATAATCGTCCGTTAGGATGGGCGAAAATGTCACGTTTGCTGCGTCGTTAAAAAACGAAGGGCAAGCCCACTATTGTGTTTCCCTATTGGGCGGTTCAGGTGGGGTTGTTAACTCCCTTGACGTTTACCCGGCATCGCTCAAGTCCCTTGGCCGCTTTTACTTCCGGTGCGTACTTTCTTCTCAATGGAGGCGGTGACCGTGAATTTGCGAAATTTACACTACCAACTTTAAAGGCATTTTTCAAGGCCCGTAGTTAGAATGTGTCTGGCAACAGGCAACAACTTGTTGCTCGTGTTATAGGATGCCCAAAACCGCATTTCTTCCACGAACTCGCGATTTTCTGGTCAGCCGGAAAACGATGTAAAGACACTCTTTTTTCCACCCTCCATCACTTTTCCCCAGTTATGTTTGCAGCTGCAACAGTGATGGCATTTGTACTGCTTGGCAATTATAGGTTAAACCTCCATTGTTATACACAACGTGAACCAACACCTACTCAGAAATCGGCCCGGAACTGACAGTTGCGACCTTTCGCGACTTCTTGCGCGAAAGATTACGAAAGACATTTACTCGTGCAAACCAGCTTCATTGAACCGCCCATAGCACAGCTGTTGCTGAAATGGACAAATGATTGCCAGCTCTGTTTAGGTACATAATAAACTGTTGGTGAAATAATTATACAGATGGTTTGTTAAAATACATAAGCTAAATATAGAATCACCAATTTAGGATCGTAAATTTGGAAAAAAGGAAATCACCGAATTTCCTTTTTAATGATTAATAAAGTATTATTGCACTGTGTTGTAAAATTGTATGATGAAGTGGTACCTCTGGTGGAGTTTATGTACCTTGTATTTACTCGCATGTCAGGTGAGAGTTACTGTAGGCGACTCAGGTCCTTTTTGTTCTGTTTGAGTCTTCCGAGCGCTAATAAACTTCCTTGTAGGTTGATTCTAGATTGTAAAATAATAGTAATAACAGAATAAGCCGACAGTTTTACCCCAAAACAAGAAAGGGTAGGAGGATGTTTAAATATCCATACAAGTGAGACGATAGAAATAAAGAGAAGTAGCCACAAGGGAATCAGATGCACCAAATGTACATGATTAAGACTCTATAAGACTCATGCTTTTCAGTGAGCCGGTTTGGCCTAGCGGTAAGGCGTTAGGCTGGTAAGCGAGGGGCCTCGGTTCGAATACACTTCGGCTCTCCTTTCTCTTCAAAAGTTGTGGTCTGTGGACACCGTCTTGTGACTTTGTCCCTCACAATTAATGAAACATTAAAATGGCTCTCATCGCTGCCAATCTTAATGCAGGAGTCATTCTGTAGCGATAGGTATATAATCTCCTTCTCCGCCCCCCCCCCACCCCCCACCCCCTCCATACCCCCTCTCCTCTTCTCCCGGTCCCTAATAAGCCTTATGGTTTCTGGTGGACGTTAAGCACCATGTTTACTTTTTATTTTCACGCTTTTCACATACACAGTCTTTGGCGTTTTGGCCTGTCCTTACGTGGTCAGTGTTCGACTACATAAAAGAGTCATCAGTATCAGGGCTGGTCGAACAATCTTGATAGTTTGAGTAATTGCTGTTTTCGTTCTATGTTGTGCCTTTGAATAATTGCTCTTTTCGTTCTATGTTGTGCCTGTTTCATTTTTTCATTTTTTTTTTTTTTAATATAATCTGATACAAATTTCTCTGCTGAAATATGATCAAAACTCAAAACAGGTTAAAAAAAATTACTTAAGAAGAAGAAGAAGAAGAAGAAGAAGAAGAAGAAGAAGAAGAAGAAAATTAAAAAAAGTAATAAAAAATTAAAATTAAAATAAAGAGCTGATTTTTATTAGGCAACACTTAATATGTTCAAGCAACAAAAGTACTATTTCAGCTCCAGTACGATGTGACTGTGTTCTATCATTAAATTCTATCATGAAATTTTGTGTTCTCCCTGATCCTTTCCTTTTGCTTTTATTTAAATTAAAAGCACTACTGGCATTTGAGATGTTGAAATGTTCCCTTGTGGTTGCCTCCTCTTTTTCATTCTCTGTGTGTATTTCTAAAAGCTCACTTTCGGTTTCTCCTTTTTTCATGTTTCTAATGATAACTAGCGGTAAATAACAATTTTAAAAAAAAGTACTCCTCAAACGAAGACGGGACACGAGCACACACACACACACACACACACACACACACACACACACACACACACACACACACACACACACACACACACACACACACACACACACACACACACACACACACACACACACACACACACACAAACGCGCGCGCGCGCACGCACGCACGCACTCAAAATGATTCAACTTTTCGACAGTACACGTCTTCGTCAGGAATAAATAAATACATGACTAACTGATACAAGTACAGAACACAAATAGAGAAAAGAAACAGCAGAAACAGGCCAAAAGAAGACATACATGCAGTTAAGGAGGAGGTATTCCAGACTAGTTCTTGGTTTCTGAAATTTATAGTGCTGCTCAGCTGTTGTCATTAAGGAGGCAATAATTATGTGTGCCGAATCTGTAGGTACACATCCTTGTCAACATCAATTGTCTTTGTCTTGTTTTCGATGAGCTTATATTTTAGTCAAACGTTCTGTTCTTTGTCATACGTTTTCATTGTTGTAAATAAGTAAACATGTTGTTTTAATTGTCTTTAATTTACTTCATTGTTGTAAGTAGGTAAAGATGTTGTTTTACGTCCACCGAAGCGAGATGGCTTATTAGGGAAGGGGTAAGGGAGGGAAGGGGGAAAGAGAGTGGCTCGTCCGATCCTCAAAAAACCCGAAGATGCCCTGGACCACCGCCAGAACACGATATCGTTCTCGTTGGTGTTCTGTGTTGGCCCTGATATAACCCTATGTGTTTGACTGGGCTCAAAGCACCAGCCAACTAACTGTTATTCTATGGTGAAGATGATGGCGATGACGACGACGACGACGACGACGATGACGACGACGATGATGTGATGGATGATGATGAGATAAATATGGATGATGCAGGGACCGACGTCGAATGCGATGACGATGGACCATGATGATGACGACGACTATGAATGATAAAATAAAGGGGATGAGACGAAAATGATCGATGAAGAGGGAATGATGATGATGATGATGATGATGATGATGATGATGATGATGATGACGATGACGACGAAGACGACGACGACGACGACCATAATGATGATGAAGATGGCGATGATGATGAAGATGGCGATGATGATGAAGATGATGACAATGATGATGCAGATCACGACGATGATGATGTTGAAGATGGCGATGATTATGATGATGACGACAACGACGACGACGACGACGACGACGTTGATGAAGATGACGATGATGATAACCGCCATATGCCGGTCTGCCACCGCCGGCCAACGCTCCGTCCAGTACTGAATTAGGTCAATGAAACGACGACGACTCCCAGCACAGATAGGCTGTTGCCAGCGCTGCTTGTCACGCCGTTTGTCTCACAAACCACGCGGACAAAAAGTATGTCACGCTGCGAACAATGGATTCCAGTGTATGCCACGAGAACGTCCAGTGTGGGGTCGTGACGCTACGTGACACATTTTGTGACCTTCGCTGATGTTACAACAGGAAGGGAGACAATCCATGCAAGAAATAATGCAAGTAGGGTGAGGATTCGCGCCAAACTCCAAGCACTGGTTTATGACATCCTTCATCCAACCACTGCCATCATAGTTCAGGAGCTGTGTGAGAGTCGAGGTGGACGTCCTGATCTGTCCGTCCTAACGAGCCTTCTGGTTTCCGTGGACGTAAAGAATTATTGAACCGTGCTTCGGCATTGGTCACAACTTGTCCCTAATATGTCAACTGACATCTGAGGACATTAAGCAACACTTCATCATCATCATCATCATCACCACTGCCATGACTGGTTACGCCATAGGTCTGCGAAAACTGTCAGCTAACGGACAGTTTGTCGTTGGTGCTCAGATAGCAGTAAGTTTGTAACAGGCATCTCAAATCACATTAGGCGTTCCTTTTTATTACCGACCACGTTGCTTACACCTCTCTCTCTCATTTAAATCGCTCTCTGTCTCTGTATCTCCCATTTTCTTTCTCTCCCCCCCCCCCCCCCCCGCCCCACCCGTCTCTATCACTGTCTCTGTGTCTCTCTCTGTCTCGGTGTCTCTGTCTGTCTGTCTGTCTGTCCCCCTCTCTCTCGCTCTCTCATTCTGTCCCTGACTCTCTGTATCTGTATCTCTCTCCCCCCCCCCCCCCCCTCTCTCTCTGTATCTCCCCCCCCCCCCCCCCCCCCACACACACACTCTATCTCTCTTTTAAATATGTCTTTCTGTCTATTTCTCTGTCTCTCTACCTCTGTCTCTCTGTCTGTCTCTGTCTCCCTCTCTCCCGCCCCCCTCCCCCCCCCGTCTCTGTTTTTGTCATATTGGGCGTTCCTTTCTAGGG
>JABMCL010003259.1:20000-25000 GCA_018857735.1 Alviniconcha marisindica | reverse complement strand
TCCCCGTCCCTAACAATCCTTACAGTCTCTTTGGACGAGGTGTCTGTGCTGGGTTCCCCGTCCCTAATAGTTCTTACCCGTCTATTTGGTCGAGGTATCTGTCCTGGGTTCCCCGTCCCTAATAGTTCTTACCCGTCTATTTGGTCGAGGTATCTGTCCTGGGTTCCCCGTCCCTAACAGTCCTTACAGTCTCTTTGGACGAGGTGTCTGTCCTGGGTTCCCCGTTCCGAACAGTCCTTACGGTCTCATTGGTCGAGGTATCTGTCCTGGGTTCCCCGTCCCTAGGAGTCCTTACCCGTCTCTTTGGACGAGGTGTCTGTGCTGGGTTCCCCGTCCCGAACAATCCTTAGTGTCTCTTTGGACGAGGTGTCTGTCCTGGGTTCCCCGTCCCGAACAATCCTTAGTGTCTCTTTGGACGAGGTGTCTGTCCTGGGTTCCGCGTCCCTAACAATCCTTACGGTCTCTTTGGTCGAGGTATCTGTCCTGGGTTCCCCGTCCCTAGGAGTCCTTACCCGTCTCTTTGGACGAGGTGTCTGTGCTGGGTTCCCCGTCCCTAAGAGTCCTTACCCGTCTCTTTGGACGAGGTGTCTGTCCTGGGTTCCCCGTCCCTAATAGTTCTTACCCGTCTATTTGGTCGAGGTATCTGTCCTGGGTTCCCCGTCCCTAAAAATCCTTAGTGTCTCTTTGAACGAGGTGTCTGTCCTGGGTTCCCCGTCCCTAAGAGTCCTTACGGTCTCATTGGACGAGGTGTCTGTCCTGGGTTCCCCGTTCCGAACAGTCCTTACGGTCTCATTGGTCGAGGTATCTGTCCTGGGTTCCCCGTCCCTAGGAGTCCTTACGGTCTCTTTGGACGAGGTGTCTGTCCTGGGTTCCCCGTCCCTAATAGTTCTTACCCGTCTCTTTGGACGAGGTGTCTGTCCTGGGTTCCCCGTCCCTAACAATCCTTACAGTCTCTTTGGACGAGGTGTCTGTCCTGGGTTCCCCGTCCCTAATAGTTCTTACCCGTCTCTTTGGACGAGGTGTCTGTCCTGGGTTCCCCGTCTCTAATAGTACGTCTCTGTGGACGTAAACATTTAACTTGAAGGGGACATTTTTCACATGCAGCAAGGCGACTGCAACGAGAGCTGGGCAGTGTGCAAAGTGGACAGCTTGCAACTTACTGCTCGGGGCCTAATCAACAACAGACAGGGAGCTAAGAGCGATCGCTTGACGCTAGTTTTCAACAAGCACACACAACCGGCACAGCCGCAGCGTTACCAGATTAAACACTCTAGCGGTCAGCCGGTACATGCACTCGTGCATTGACAAAAGTATTCCATAGGATGAAAAGCTAGACTGCGTGTGTGGTTGCTTTCGTTTTCTTGTTGTTGTTGTTGTTGTTGTTGTTGTTGTTGTTTTATTGATTGCTCCGCCACATGAACAGCTACACGCCATTTTTGGAGTACCGGGATAGTTTTATGCAGTGTCATAGCTCTCTGACTCACCCTCGAAGTGCATTGCATAGCAAAGGCATGCGAGCATATTACAGGCAAACAACATGCATTTTCACAAATGTGCGCAAGACAGCATTTTTGGCAAGTCCACAGCGATTTATGGCACCGGGAGGGGGGAGGGGTGCGAAGTAATGAATAAATTAACCTATTGTTGAAGTACAAGATCAAAGTGTGACCGGCGACTGCCACAAGCCCACGAAAACTTGTCCTTGTCTGGATCATAGTTAACACGACACACAACACACTCGCACAGTTCTGTTTCGCCTCGTCTCTTTCGCCGGGCGTACAGCTAAGCGGGAATAGAGACATGCAGGTCGGAATGTGCTGTCCCGAAAGGAGCCGTGAACATTAAAATAGACTGTAGGAGGAGTATCATCTCCGAGGAATCTAAACTAAAGCGGGAGTGTAGTGTTGGTGTTGTGTTGCGGAAGTGCTGTAGCAGTTTTAAACTCAAAACATCACACATCCAAGCAGGCCGAGGAAACAGTGTTTGTCAGGAGAGGTAAGTAGCCTAAACATACCGATGTCTTCACGCAGTTTCGTGTTTTTCGATTGCATGAATGCATGAGCTTCGTGTAATGTCGTGGATGAGAAAAATCTGCGTGTCTTTCATGCACTTGATAACTTGCTCAGTTTTCATAGTATTTGCTCAGTTTTCATAGTATCTGCATGAAACTTCACGAATTTTGTCACGTAAGGCATCTTCGCAATAGTAGGCCTAATAATACTTCTTGATCGCCGCTGGCGTTTAAAGTGCGTGTTACACTTATTTTCTGGAGAGCGACAGTGGCAGAGTAGGGTCACTCGGGCCCTTCTGTTGTGTGTGATGTGAGTGTGTGTGTATATGTGTGTGTGTATGTTCTCCCGTGTGTGTGTGTGCTGTGGTGTGTGTGTGGGTGTGTGTGTGTGTGTTGTTGTTGTGTGTGTGTGTGGTTCTCCTGTGTGAGTGTGTGTTTGTATGTGTGGTGTGTGTGTGGTGTCGTGTGTGTGTGTGTGTGTGTGTGTGTGTGTGTGTGGGTGTGGTGTGTGTTGGTGTGTGTGTGTAGTTGTGTGTGTGTGTTGTGTGTGCCTATCCTTTGTGGAGTTTAGTGTGCATGTGTGTCATGTCGTGTGGTGTGTGTGTGTGTGTGGTGTGTGTGTGTGTGTGTGTGTGTGGAGTGTGTCAGTGTGTGGTGTGTAGTTGTGTGTGTGTGTGTGTGTCTGTTTTGTGTGGTGTGTGTATGTGTGTCTGTGTGTGTTTCTGTGTGTGTGGTGTGTGTGTGTGTGTGTGTGTTACTGTCCGTGTGTGTGTATGTGTGTGTGGTGTGTGTAGATGTGTGTGTGTGTGTGTGTGTTGTGTGTGGTCTGTGTTCGTGTGTGTGTGTTGTTGTGTGTGTTGTGCTGTGTGGTGTGTGTGTGTGTTTGTCGTTGTGTGTTGTGTGTGTGTGTCTGTGGTGTTGTGCAGATTCGTGTGTGTGTGTGTGTGTTGTGTGTGTGTGGTTGTGTGTGTGTGTGTGTGTGTGTGTGTGTAGTGTGGTGTTTGTTTGTGTGTGTGTGTGTGTGTGTGTGTGTGTGTGTGTGTTAGCTTGTGTGTGTGTGGTGTGTGTTTGTGTTTGTGCGTGTGTATGTGTATGTGGTGTGTGTGTGTGGTGTGTGTGTGTTTGTTTGTGTTAGTTTTGTTGGTGTTGTGTGTGTGTTGTGTGTGTGTGTGTGCGTTGTGTTTGTTATTGTGTCGTGTTTGTCTTTGCGTATGTGTCGCATAATTATGTGTTGCTGTGTGTGTGTGTGTGGTGTTGTTGTGTTGTGTGTGGTGTGCTGTGGTATGTGTGTGTGTGTTTTGTTGTTGTTTTGTGGTGTGTGCGTGTGCGACTCAGGTCTGTGTGTTGTGTGTGTGTGTGCTGTGTGTGTGTGTGTGTGTGTGGGGTGTTGTGTGTTGTGGTGTGTGTGTGTGTGGTGGTGTGTGGTGTGTGTTGTGGTTTGTGTGTAGTGGTGTTGTGTGTTTGTGTGTGTGTTCTGTGTGTGTGTGTTGTGTGTGTCTTTTCAGGCCACCCACACTGAGTCGCTCCTACGATAATCATCATAGGACCATGAATGTTTTTATCTGCACGTCATAAAGCATGCATTCAAACCACAGTCTTTGGGGAAAAAATGGAGAGCTCTGATAGTGACTGGTCTCTTTTCTTTCGTGGAATGAAAATAGCTGTCAATTCTCGATCGAAATTTTCACAAATGTTGCGCAAGATCAGCCACATTTTTGGCAAGTCCACAGCGATTTATGGCACCGGGAGGGGGGAGGGGTGCGAAGTAATGAATCAATTAACCTATTGTTGAAGTACAAGATCAAAGAGTGACCGGCGACTGCCACAAGCTCACTAAAACTTGTCTTTGTCTGGATCACAGTTACACGACACACAACACACTCGCATAGTTCTGTTCCTCCGCGTCTCTTTCGCCGGGCGTACAGCTAAGCGGGAATAGAGACATGCAGGTCGGAATGTGCTGTCCCGAAAGGAGCCGTGAACATTAAAATAGACTGTAGGAGGAGAATCATCTCCGAGGAATCTAAACTGAAGCGGGAGTGTAGTGTTGGTGTTGTGTTGCGGAAGTGCTGTAGCAGTTTTAAACTCAAAACATCACACATCCAAGCAGGCCGAGGATACAGTGTTTGTCAGGAGAGGTAAGTAGCCTAAACATACCGATGTCTTCACGCAGTTTCGTGTTTTTCGATTGCATGAATGCATGAGCTTCGTGTAATGTCGTGGATGAGAAAAATCTGCGTGTCTTTCATGCACTTGATAACTTGCTCAGTTTTCATAGTATTTGCTCAGTTTTCATAGTATCTGCATGAAACTTCACGAATTTTGTCACGTAAGGCATCTTCGCAATAGTAGGCCTAATAATATTTCTTGATCGCCGCTGGCGTTTAAAGTGCGTGTTACACTTATTTTCTGGAGAGCGACAGTGGCAGAGTAGGGTCACTCGGGCCCTTCTGTTGTGTGTGATGTGAGTGTGTGTGTATGTAGTGTGTGTATCGGTGTGTGTATGTGTAGTGTGTTGTGTGTGTGGTGTGTGTATGTGTCGTGTGTGTGTGTTGTGTGTGTGTTATTGTGTCGTGTGTGTGTGTGTGTGTGTGTGTGTGTGGTGTGTGAGTGGTGTGTGTGTGTGTGGTAGTTGTGTGTGTGTCTGTGTGTGTGTGTGTGTGTGTGTGTGTGTGTATGTGTGTGTGTGGATGGTTGTGTGTTGTGTGTGTGCTGTGTGGTGTGTGTGGTGTTGGTGTGTGTGTGTGTGTGTCGCTGTTGTGTGTGTTCGTGTTTGTGTGTGTGTGTGTGTGTGTGTGTATGTGTTTGTGTGTGTCGTAGTGTTGTGTTGTGTGTGTGTGTGGTGTGCGCTGTGTGTGTTGTGTGTGTTGTATGTCTCTTTTTGTGCTGTGTGTGGTGTGTCGGTGTGTGTGTGTGTGTGTGTGTGTGTGTGTGTGTGTGTGTGTGTGGTCGTGTGTGTGTGGTGTGTATGGGGTGGTGTGTGTGTTAT
>JABMCL010003259.1:0-12500 GCA_018857735.1 Alviniconcha marisindica | reverse complement strand
CCCGGGGGGGGGGGGGGGGGGGGAAGGGTTTTCATACCGGGCCCCAACAAAAAGGCTTTTTTTGGGAGGGGGGGAGAAAAATTAAGAGTTTTAGTTTATTCCATCGCTCACTGCAAATACCCTTTTTGATTTCTGTGGCCGCATATTTAGTCAAAACACCTTTTTTTCTTTTTGGTTTTTTTTTAATATTTTTTGGAGGTGTTGTGGTTTAGCGGCCAAAATTTTCGGTACCTTTCTTGTTTTTGAGTCTTTGATGAAACTGAGAGCATTTCCTTTTCTTTTTTTTTTTTTTTTTTTATTAAAACTTTCTAAAAAAAAAATAGTGAATCCCTGCAACTTGCGGGGTGAAAAACTTTGCAGTAAAATGTGCCTGGTAGCAAATGCGTAAACTTCTTACAGGCCTATTAGGGACGGGGACGGGGGGAAAGGGGGGGAGAGAGTGAAGGCTCGACCCCGGGGCACCCCCGGAAAACCGAGGAGGCCGTGGACCGCCACCCGAACAACAAAAAAGTTAAAGGGAGTGTCCCCCCGCCATTTCGTAGCAAAAATAGTGTACACGCAATTGCTGTTTCAACTGCTGTGCGGAAAAAAAGTCACAAGGACAATTCCGTAACACTGTGTTGGTAACAACTGAACAAAAAAATCAACTCAGAGCCCCCCTCCACCTCCCCGCCCTTGATCTCCCCCTGGGCTAATTTGAGGGGCCAGCACCACCCCCTCCTCTTGACTCCCCTTGACCCCAAAAAATGTTTAAATTCTTCGTGAGGGTCCCGCACCACCTCCCTCCTCGTCTCGCTTGACCCCAAAAAATGTCTAACCTCTTCGTGAGAGTCAGCTCACCTCCCCCCTCTTGATCTCGCCTGGACCCGCAAAAAATGTTACTTCTTCGTGAGGTCCCCACCTCCCCCCTCTTGATCCCCGCTTGACCCCAAAAGTGTCAATTCTTCGTGAGGAGCCACCTCCCCCCCATCTCGCTTGGGCCCCAAAAGGTCTAACCTCTTCGTGAGAGTCCACTCACCTCCCTCCCCTTGATCTCGCCGGACCCCCAAAAATGAACTTCTTGTGAGAGTCCCCTCACCTCCCTCCTCTTGATCTCGTTGGGCCCCCAAAAGTCTAACTTTTTGTGAGGTTCAGCTCACCTCCCTCCTCTTGATCTCGCCTGGACTCTGACGTTGTTGTTTTGGGTGAGTGTTTTCTTTACGCCACAGAAACCCTAGGCCTTTTTAGGGACGGGACCCCCACGGCCACCTCGACTTTCACCGACTTTCACAAGTTTGGTTGTAAATTTTTGATGTGATGATGAAAATGATGATGATGTGATGTTGGGGGCTTAACTCCCGGATGTCGGGCGCATATGGACCCAAAATTTTAACAAAATCTTAAAACCAAAGATTAAGGGGGGGGGGGCGGGGGGGGTTGGGGGGGGGGGGGGTCGCTTCATACGTGTAACCATGCCCGGGGGGTAGCAAGACGCCTACTCTTGGTAAACTGTTGTCGTTAGGTGTGCATTTCACTGCGGATAAAAACGACCACCACCTGCTCACAGCTCACTGTAAGTGGGCCTGCAACAAAGGCATCATTCTACTTCTTCTTCTTTTTAAAAAAATCCATCCAGCTTTCATTAAAGGAATACATTTAAGTGCTGCTTTCGGGTTAGACATTCTGCTCCCTGGAACCACGCAGCCGCCGGGGAGGCATTGTTGTTGAAAGGTTGAAGTGTTGCTTTACGTCCACAGAAACCGTAGACTTATTAAGGACGGGAGCCCAGGACGTCCACCTCGACTTTCATACAGCTCCTGAGCTCTGCATTGTTGTTTTTTGTTGATGATGATGATGTAGAGCTTCATGTCCTCGAATGTAGGTTGACATATTAGGGACAAACTGTGACCAATGCCGAAGCAATGTTCAATTTGCTTACGTCCACAGAAACCGTAAGGTTCATTAGGACGGAAGCCCGGGACGGCCACCTCGACTTTCACACAGCTCCTGAACTCTGCATTGTTGCTGCTGCTGTTTGTGTTGCTTAATGTCCTCGGATGTCGGCTGACATATTAGGGACAAGCTGAGACCAATGCGTATTGCTTTACGTCCACGGAAACCATAAGGCTCGTTAGGACGGAAAGCCCAGGACGGCCACCTCGACATTCACACAGCTCCTGAGCTCTGTGCATTGTTGTTAGTAAACATGGTGTTTAAAACGTCCACAGAAATCATAAGGCTTATTAGGACGGGGAGAAGGGGAAGGGGGTATGGAGGTGGGGGGGGGGGGGGGCGGGAGGGAGTTTATATATCTATCGCTACACTGTCACCACCAGAATGACTTCTGCATTAAGATGGGCAGCGATGAGGGGCCATTTTAATGTTTCAGTACGAAGTGATGGACAAAGTCACATTGTTGTAGATGATGATGAAGTGATGCTTAATGTCCTCGGATGTCGGCTGACATATTAGGGACAAGCTGAACCAATGCCGAAGCATGTTCGTAAATCTTGACGTCCGCGGAAGCCAGAAGGCTCATTAGGACGGACAGCCCGGGAAAGGCCACCTCGACTCTCACACTGCTCCTGAACTATGACACTTGTTGTTGCTGTTGATCGCTTTTATATAGCGCTATTCTCCTGTCGCGCAGACTCGCTTCGCTGGCATGTGGCACATGACTAGCTTTTCATAGCGCGTTTTGAATGCCACCGAAGGTGTGTTTACACCTCTGTAAGTAAGATTGAACAGCGACGTAAAGCAGACTGAACTGTTTAGTTGTTTTTTTCTTAGTTTTTTCTGCGTGAGCGTGCGTGTGTGTGTCTGTGTGTCTGTGCCTGTGTGTGTATGCGTGCGTGCGTGCGTGCGTGCGTGCGTTTTTGCGGTTGTCCCTGTGTGTGTGTGTGTGTGTTGTGTGGTGTGTGTGTGTGTGTATCTGTGCCTCCCGTGCCTCTGTGTGTGTGTGTGTGTGTGTGGGCCTTTTGTTGTGTGTGTGTGGTGTCTGTGTGTCTGTCTGTCGTCCTGTCTGTCTGTGCCTTGTGTTTTGTGCTTGTCTGTGTTCTGTGTCTGTGCCTGTGTTTGGTTTCTGTCCTGTACCTTTGTGTCTGTGCCTGTCTGGTGTTTTCGAAAACGGGACACCTTGCGTATGCCAGTTATGCCTTCCAAAGATAGTAACTACGCAAAGATAGTGCATGCGGCGATTTGGGGTGAAACGGAAGTCACCTGGCGCCACCAGGCGCAGGTGTACAGAGTGTTCGACGTGGTGGTGCCGCTGTTCTGCGCTGTCCTCGTGTTGCAGTCTGGTCTTGGGGTTGTTTGTCAATCCCCCTTTTCATTCCACATTAAAAGAAATGCAAGCCTCAAGAATACAAGTCTGCTCTGTCAGAAAAGCCAATCAAAAACATGCTCAAACTCATTCATTTGTGAGTTAGAATGAATAATGAATGAATGAATTTTTTTATTAGCCATAAAAATTCCCACAAAATCTTGCGTTTTCACAGGCTAGATACCACAGGCAACATTAAGCCCCCAAGTAAAACTCCCAAAGGACCTCATCCCAAAAAGGGTACAAAAGCTCAAACCACCCCCCCCTTCCAAAAGTGGAACTATACATAGCAGTTAAATGTAAAAATATTACGGGGTTACAAAAATTGAAAAACAAAAAAAGAAAAAAAAAACCCCACCCACCCAAACAAAAAAAAAAAACACACCACCACCACCACCACAGGTAATTTGCAAAATCAACTTCACTTAACACCCCACCAGCGCAGGCGCACGTACACAATCGCATTGACTATCTCCCTAGGTAAAGAAATGGGTTTTTAGCGAAGGTCTGAAAGACTGAATGGAGTCCTTCTCCTTGATGCTTGGAAAAAAGGAGGAGCCATACTCAGATCTAGATTAGCAAGCATGGTCAGATGTTTTGCCCTTGCAGCTGTAATAATGTGTGTAATTTTGTTAACAATCCGGCATTTGGAGGATAAGAGTGAGTCTGATGCTTGGCAACATGAACACTGTAGAATGGGTGCATGTGGAGGGCCTGAATCCACGTTTGTGGAAAATCTTATCACGTTCAAACTGCAAAATCAGGAGGATGAAATCTGTGTGCATGAAAACTGGTAATAAGACATCACTTCTTGATTGTTTTAAAAATCTTGGAAAAATCTTCAGGACCAAGTTCATCACTTCACATCCACCCATGAAAGAGGTGGCTTTAATTTTGTTTTGTTTTTTAACGTGTTTTATAAGTAATACATGGAGGGTATTGCTCAACAATGGTTGAAGAGGGTTTTGTTTGGAAAATTGTGTACGTCCATTTGTCCACTGAGCTCAGTGGTTGATTCCTAGTTAATATTGAGTTTAACTTCCCAACTTTGTCTTGTTATTTTTTTAATGACCAAACAAGTAGAAGCAGAATCTATGAATGGTGTATATTCTATCTGTCTGTCTGTCTGTCTGTCTGTCTGTCTGTCTGTCTCTGTCTATCTGTCTGTCTGTCTGTATTTGAAAAGGGATTTCCTCCCCCCCTCCTCTTCTTTTCTTTCCCCCCTTCCTTCTTTTTTCCCTTTCTTCCTTTTTTCCCCCCCCCCCTTTTTGTTTTGTTGGGGCCCAAGGACAGAAAATGGAACTGAGCTTAAAACTTTATTTTTCAAGGATTGTAGTTTAGGTTCAGTCAAAAACCCGTCTAAAAAAATCCTTGCGAAGCTACTGATGAGTAAATAAAAAATTACAGGCATCATTTAATATCATAAGCTGAATGAGTGAGTGAAATTTGATACATGAAAATTTCCCACAAAAACAGGTGTTTCACGGGCCCCAGATGTACCATGCACATCACTAAGTTATACTTTATGAGATAAAACCCAGTAAATAAGGCAGTAGAACATCGAAATAAAAGGAAAGGGGAGGAAGAAGAAAAAAGCAGTTTGTTATCTTAAAAAAAAAGAAAGGGGGGGGGGGACTCTCACAAGCAGTAGAAGGAAAAAGGGGAAAAGCGGGTGTGTTGTGTGTGTGTGTGTGTGTGTGTGTGTGTGTGAGGGGAGAGAGAAGAGAGAAAAGAGAGAGAGAGAGAGAGAGAAGAACTCCCGAAACTTTAAACTCAGGGGTAAAGGTTTCCCTTTGGACCTATCTAAAATCAAACACAATAAGCCCACGATAAAAAACAGATATTATAAACAAAATAAGCAAATGAAATCAATTTCACAGTTCTACAAATATGCAGAAACATGGAATTAATTCCTTTCTGGAATACAGTATACAAAATCAATTTTTTGGCAAAATTGATTCAGATTTTACGGAAGGGTTTTTCTAGAAAGATATTTGTGCAGATTACGTTTGAAAAAAGGGAAGGAATACGGATTTTTTTGTTTGAGGAGGGATTTTAGAGGACGTCCCCGGGAAGGGTTGCTAGTTTTAAACAAGTCAAGCCTTGGCCGGGTAGAGCTTCTCTCTCTCTCCTCTCTCTCTCTCTCTCTCTCTCTCTCCTCTCTCTCTCTCTCTCTCTCTCCTCTCTCCTCTCTTCTCTCTCTCTTCCATTTTCTTAGAAGGACTAGTTGTTAGACAGGTTTTTTAATGAACCTAAAAAAACAATCCTTGTAAAATAAAAATTTTAGTTCGATTCAGTTTTCTCTCCTCCCTCTCTCTCTCCTCTTTTTCCTCCCCCCCTTTTCTCTCTCTCTCCTCTCCCTTCTTTCTTTATAAGATAAGCATGATGCTTCTGTTTTTTTCCCATACTAGTCATATGAACTGTCAGATATTCTGCTGCTTCATTTGAATGCTCATAAATGTAACTGAATGATGTATGGCGTGTGTTATTTGGCGCTGGAGCACGCTAGTTTTTTTGTGGAAATTTATGTTAAATTTTTTCATCATTCATGCCCCTATATGTATATAAATAATGCCATCAGTAGCTTAGCAAGGCCTAGTTGTTAGACAGGTTTTTGACTGAACCTAAAAAAACGTGTAAAATAAAGTTTTCGAGTTCGAAATAGAGTTCTCTCTTTCTCTCTGCATCGTTGCACGCTTACAGCCTGAGTGCGCAACGGGTAATTGCTATATGGAGTGGATCTTGCCTCATAGCCCAACCTCATTGCCTCAAGCCGTACAACCACAACAGGCTTTCAGAGTGTGCGTGCATCACCACTTGTCGTTGTTGTTGAAAGTGTTGCTTGACGGCCACAGAAACCGTAGGTTTATTAGGGACGGGAGCCCAGGACGTCCACCTCGACTTTCACACAGCCCCTGCACTCTATAAGTATACCCCCCGACACCTGTCATAAGTAAGTAAACATGCTGCTTAACGTCCACAGAAACCATAATAGACCATGAGCCAGCCTATACCCCCCCACCCCCCTCCCTCCTGGGGATTTTACCACATAGTAATTTCTGGGTACCTTGACCATCAAAGTACACAGTTCAGGTTGTCTGCAAGTGAGCTGTTGCTGTTTGTGTCTGTGGTGCTGGTTCTAATAAATGCACTATATGGAATTCCAAATTGCGATGACCTTGTCTCTTAGCAACTCATTTATTATGACAAAAAAGGCCATTTCCATATATTGTTTTATTGTTTGAACAGTTTATTATGTTGTAGCTTTCATGTTTCTCTTTGTCTTAAATGTGTCCTTGTTATTGGCACTGCGGACGCAGAAATATTAAGGTCCCTCTGTTAAAAACCCAGAGCTGACGAATGTTTTCCCTTAAAAGCACGGAGTAGGCCCAGAATAAAAGCCAAGTATGCTTAGTCAGTGCCATAATTTCTTCCTTGTCCTAATTTCCGCTTTCCCGGTCATTCACCTTCATTTTTTTCCAAACCCTCTCCATACTTTTTCAGTTGCGTTAGTCTTGGCTGAAGCGAATTCCCGCGTTAGCCTGCGAAATAAAATAGGTCATACTGCTCATAGTCAATTGATTTAAGCAGGTTCTCATGTTGAGTGCCTGCTGAATATAAATAGGCACCAAAACGTGTGTTACTGTGCCTCAAAAAGGTGATTTAGACATACTTGTGATCTGATCAATTGTTCTTTATGTTGTACTGAATGCGTTACAGGGAATCTGTCTGGAAGTATCTTTTGCAGTTGTAGATAGTGATATGTGCTAATTATTGACTGTTTTGGCTGGGATGTTTGCTGTTGATTGTGTTCTGTGTAGAACAGTGAGCCAGCTTTTTGCTCATAAGAAACAGTGATTGTGATTTGTGCGAAGTGATCTTGTGCGGTTGACAAGGCATACAAATCCAAGAACTAAATAACTTAAACATGTGCAATGGTCCAGTCCTGATATGGTGGATGAAATATATGAGTATATATCGAATCTGCATGGGAATCACACATTGTGCTACTTTATGAATGACTGCAGAATTATTTTGAAACAAAAGAACCCATCGGAAGGGAGTGATGTAAGATCCTCCAAAAAGCGAGAACAGCAAATCCGTCAGCAACCACAATGCTAGCTGTTGCCCAGTGACAGATGTCTGTTTTGTGAAAAGACTTGATTACAAGGAAACAACATGTTGAAAACATTAGTCAAATGTATAGCAAAACAGCTGAGGATTCTGCCAAAGAAGCAACCAAAAGAAAACAAGATCAGCACATCCTTTTGAAGGTGCAAGATACTGACTTGGCTGCTCGAGAAGCACATTACCATGCCACCTGTCAGAGAGATTACACTCGAGAGGATGACAGACACCAGGAAACCATCAAAGACACTAAAACCATTGAAGAGCAAGCTTCCAACAAGACCATATAAAAATAAATCAGTACATTGTTCAGTATGTTATGGGCAGAATCGTTTAGAGATAAAGAGATTACCACGTTAAGGAAAATTATGAAACTGGAACATTCCATGCATCTTCTCTGTAGAGGTAAATAAGTGATAGATGTCAACAAAATGTGTCAACACACCTTATCCTTGTTGAACAGTCACAATGCTACCATACAGAGATGCATTGATAATGCACATCGAAAGGGCCAGCTTTCAAGCACTCTTGCATATTCCGCAGTTAAGGCAACTAAAACCATTCCTCAAGCAGATGGCCATGGCTTGCATACTGTGAATTTAAAAGTGGGAGGTAAACTGGACAGACTGTCTCTTCATGCCGCAAGACCTGGTTGAAATCCAGGTGGAGCAGCCCCAAAAGGAAGATGACTATCAAGAATACACAAAGCTTGAGAATCTCGATGGCTTCAGGTTTGAGGCTGACATATATGTCTAAGCTGGACATACATTCAGTGTCACTCAAAGTAAGGGATGTTCAGGTTTGGCAACCTTCTATGGCACCGGCTTTGGTACCTGTCAGATAATTTCAGAAAGTCCAAAAATGATTTGTCAAATCATTGACAGTGTGGACAATCACTTTGGTGAATATCTTTGACATTTCCTAGCTGTTCGTCTGTATTCTTGGCATAATAGCAAAGAGCCTGCTGACTGTAAGCTGATACATGAAACTGTCCAGCAATTGCATGCTGAATTAAGCGAAACCAGAGATGCGATCCGGTGGCATCAGGCTCCTAAACCTAAACTGTTTTATTGAGACATAACAAAGGCAAAACTGGTAAGTTTTGCATACATCGGGCATGTTTCTTGCCTATCTTCCATGGGGTATAGAGTACTGTGAAACTGATTTCATGTTAAATGGAGGTAGACCAGTGAATAAGTCAGCACCTGCTGCGGTTTTGTGGAAGTAGTTTATTGAGGTTTGAACATATGTGCATTTTTGTAAAAGGTTGCTTAACTTTTGAACTTGAGTATATTTTATTCCGTGATGTTATCCATAATGTAGGGGGAGGATTAATCAGACATTCTCTGTGACTCTCTTAGACACCATTATACATTTGGTGGTAAATGAAGCACTTTTGTTCAATATTTTTACACGAGCATTGTACAAAATTATGCAACGTGACATTCTTTATTTTTTAATCTTCATTAATCCCACACGCGTAATTCAGGCCACCATACCTGGGTAAGACAACAGCAGCCGTAAGAGCAGTGCTACCCATTGATACCAGCATGTGCAGTATTTTTGTGTGTCCAAAGAATGGTATAGCTGCCTGTTGTTTGGGATTTGTAGGGGACACGCCCATTTTAATACATGCGATTAAGCTGCTATGTACCATCTCAGATAATCCCTAAAAGCAGAGTAGTTCATCTTGCAGACAAGCAGATATTGAAAAGACAACATACTGAGCTATCCAAAATCATTGTCTCCAAAAATCCCCGGGGGGGGGGGGGGAGGATTTCGATACCTGGCCCATGGACTATAAGGCTTATTAGGGACGGGGAGAAGGGGGAAGGGGGTATGGAAGTAGTGGGGGGGGGGGGGGGGGATGAAGATTATATACCTATCGCTACACTGTCACCACCAGAATGACTTCTGCATTAAGGTGGGCAGCGATGAGAGCCATTTAACGTTCATAATGTGAAGGACAAAGTCACAAGACGTGTCCACAGACCACAACTTTGAAGAGAAAGGAGAACCGAAGCGGATTCGAACCAAGGTCCCTCCGCTTACCAGCCTAACGCCTTACCACTAGGCCCAAAACGGTTCGCCAACCACCTGTCATTTTGGTTATTGCTTTTATGTAGTGCTATTCTCCGCTCTCGAGCAGACTCATTGCGCTCGCATGTGATCATGCATGAGTGAATAGTATTTTATAGCGCTTTTGAAAAATATCCACATCAGTGGCATGGCTGGTGTCACAAGAAACTGCTGCCGTCTCGGCGCGTTCTGTGTACACCATACATCCATGCACCATGAAACCATTTTTCAGAGGATGTGTCGCCCATCGTGATTTAAACTCAAAGGGCTTTTAATTTCGAAGTGCAAAGACGAGTACACAAAGCTTTGACACTAATCGAGGCGGCTACTCTCAATAGGCCAGTAAGTGTGCTCAGTTGCCTTTGCCATTCTAACTGTAGGCTCGCATACTTTACGTCAAGAACAGCGCATATTCTTGTCTTTTTGTGTGTGTTTTTGTTGTGTTTTTGTTGTTGCTGCAATCGCATTTTGCAATATGCTGACGAGTAGACTTCAGTGATGAAACCTTTCACTGCTGGCAAAACACAAATTTCTCTGGTAGCCTTCTTGTTTTTGAGCTCATGTGATGAAACTGAGAGCAGTATCCTTTTTTTTTTTTTTTTTTTTTTTTATATATAACTTTACTAACCAAAAATAGTGAATGCCTGCAACTTGCTGGCGTTGAAAAACTTTAGCAGTGAAATGTGCCTGGTAGCAAATGCGTAAACTGTACTTGCACAGGCCTATTAGGGACGGGGACAGGGGGGAAGGGTGCAAAAGAGTGAAGGCTCGACCGCGCGCACCGACCCGGAAGACCGAGGAGGCCGTGGACCGCCGCCAGAACAACAAAAATGTTAAGGCAGTGTCACCTCGCCATTGCGTAGCAATTAACTAGTGTACTACGCAATTGCTGTTTCAACTGCTGTGCGGAACAGAGTCACAAGGACAATGTCCGTAACACTGCTGTTGAGTAACACCTGAAGCAAAAGTCCAATCTTCAGAGCCCAGCTCCACCTCCCTGCTCTTGGTCTCCTCTGGGCTAATTCGAGGGTCCAGCACCACCTCCCTCCTCTTGATCTCGCCTGGACCCCAAAAAGTGTCTAACTTCTTCGTGAGGGTCCAGCACCACCTCCCTCCTCTTGATCTCGCTTCAGTACGTGTAACCATGTCCGGGGGGTAGCAAGACGCCTACTCTTGGTAAACCTTTGTCGTTAGGTGTGCATTTCACTGCGGATAAAAACGACCACCACCTGCTCACAGCTCACTCAAAGGCATCATCATACTTTTTTCTTTTTCTTTTTTTAATCCATCCAGCTTTCATTAAAGGAATACATTTAAGTGCTGCTTTCGGGTTAGACATTCTGCTCCCTGGAGCCACGCAGCCGCCGGAGGCATTGTTGTTGATGGTTGAAGTGTTGCTTACGTCCACAGAAACCGTAAGGCTTATTAGGACGGGAGCCCAGGACGTCCACCTCGACTTTCACACAGCTCCTGAGCTCTGCATTGTTGTTGTTGTTGATGATGATGATGTAGAGCTTCATGTCCTCGAATGTAGGTTGACATATTAGGGACAAACTGTGACCAATGCCGAAGCAATGTTCAATGTTGCTTTACGTCCACAGAAACCGTAAGGTTCATTAGGACGGAAAGCCCGGACGGCCACCTCGACTTTCACACAGCTCCTGAACTCTGCATTGTTGCTGCTGCTGTTTTGTGTTGCTTAATGTCCTCGGATGTCGGCTGACATATTAGGGACATAGCTGAGACCAATGCGTATTGCTTTACGTCCACGGAAACCATAAGGCTCGTTAGGACGGAAAGCCCAGGACGGCCACCTCGACATTCACACAGCTCCTGAGCTCTGTCATTGTTTGTAGTAAACATGGTGCTTAACGTCCACAGAAACCATAAGGCTTATTAAGAACGGGGGAGAGGGGGGAAGGGGGTATGGAGGTGGGGGGGGGGGCGGAGAGGGAGGTTATAATCTATCGCTACACTGTCACCACCAGAATGACTTCTGCATTAAGATGGGCAGCGATGAGAGAGCCATTTTAATGTTTCAGTACGAAGTGATGGACAAAGTCACATTGTTGTAGATGATGATGAAGTGATGCTTAATGTCCTCGGATGTCGGCTGACATATTAGGGACAAGCTGAGACCAATGCCGAAGCATAGTTCAGTAAATCGTTGACGTCCGCGGAAGCCAGAAGGCTCATTAGGACGGACAGCCCAGGACGGCCACCTCGACTCTCACACTGCATCCTGAACTATGACACATTGTTGTTGCTGTTGATCGCTTTTATATAGCGCTATTCTCCGTCGCGCAGACTCGCTTCGCTGGCATGTGGCACATGACTAGCTTTTCATAGCGCGTTTTTGAATAGCCACCGAAGGTGTGTTTACACCTCTGTAAAGTAAGATTGAACAGCGACGTAAAGCAACACTGAACTGTTTAGTTGTGTTTTTTCTGCGTGAGCGTGCGTGTGTGTGTCTGTGTGTCTGTGCCTGTGTGTGTATGCGTGCGTGCGTGCGTGCGTGCGTGCGTGCGTGTGTGTGTGGTGCGTGTGCTGTGTGTTGTGTGTGTGTGTGGTGTGTGTGTGTGTATTGTGCCTCTGTGCCTCTGTGTTGTGTGTGTGTGTGTGTGTGTGTGTGTGTGTGTGTGGTGTGTGTGTGTGTGTGTGTGTGTCTGTGTCTGTGTCTGTGTGTCTGTCTGTCTGTCTGTCTGTCTGTGCCTGTGTGTTTGTATGACTATGTCTGTGTTTCTGTGTCTGTGCCTGTACCTTTGTGTCTGTGCCTGTCTGTGTTTTCGCCAAACGGGACAACGTCGGCGTCATGCCAGTTGATTTGCCTTTTTTCGCAAAGATAGTAAACTACGCAAAGATAGTGCATGCGGCGATTTGGGGTGAAACGGAAGTCACCTGGCGCCACCAGGCGCAGAGTGTACAGAGTGTTCGACGTGGTGGTGCCGCTGTTCTGCGCTGTCCTCGTGTTGCAGTCTTTTTGGGGGTTTTT
>JABMCL010001817.1:417500-420000 GCA_018857735.1 Alviniconcha marisindica | reverse complement strand
GGGAGACAGTCGCTGTTTGTGCAGCCAGTCAGCTCATCCGCTTCATTACTGTGTCACTGGGGCGGAAGCAAAGCGAATCGTGGCATCGTTTTCGCGCGCGTTTGACCCCGCGGTCCAAAATAGCCTGTGGGTTCCATTTCAATCGATTATTCGGGCAACGGCTTCCTCCATCTTCACCCCGCCGCCCCCGCCCCCGCGCCTGCATCGCTCCTGCCAGAAGTCGCCCAGTGACGTCATAGCAGAGCGCAGGAGCGTGTGGCAAGGGTGCTTGGTCCTTGTGCCACTTGGACGCTGCCTCCATTTGGACATTGTCTGACACAGCATGGGCCATTTGGACACTGTCTGACACAGCATTGGCCACTAGAACACTGTCTGGTCCTGACGCTGTCTGACACAGAATAGGCCATTTGGACACTGGTCCTGACGCTGTCTGACACAGAATGGGTCACTTGGACACTGGTCCTGACGCTGTCTGACACGTAATGGGCTATTTGGACACTGTCTGGTCCTGACGGGGTCTGACACAGCGTGGGCATCTGGTCACCGTTGGGTCCGCTTGGGTCATGTTCTCTGTCCTGTCACAGTTTGGAATGCTTCAGACCCAAACGTCACGGGGAAAGGGATCAATGAAATGTAAAACCCAAAGCCCAAGAGTACGCTACTGGCACTAACACTATCCATTTGAATGTGAACATTACTCACGTTGTGACGGGAAGTGGCGTGACCTAAAGCTTGAGACACTAGATTTGGGATCAAGACGTCCCACTAGTACTTCCTTCTCTCTGTCTTTATCTGTCTGTCTCTGCCTGCCTGTCTGCCTGTAAGTTGTCTCCACCCCCCCCCCCCCCCCCCCCCCCCATTGTCTCCCTCATTCACTCACTTGTTAGTTAGTCTGTTAAAACTAGGCTAATACTGTTTAGTTGATGTTTCATTTTTAATCACCTGCTCTGAGTCTGTTCCCTTTTTGTACAGTTGTTGCTATTCTGCCGCCCCTACCCCGGTGCTTTTCTGAAATTCCAGCCTCTAAAATTTTCAGCTGAAACGTACTCACCTGAAAACAGTGCATTTGATGGTCCAGTAACAGGTCTACTTTCAATACTGTGCATTTTGACAGAAATCCTTTACTTGCTCAGGCGAATTAAGGCCCTTAATGATTTCAAATTTGGCACTTTTATTGGTCGCTTTCCGAGTGATGGCGCGGCAAGCATAGCAGCGAAAGGGTTAAGGACATGTGGCCCGACAGGCTTTCGTGACTAAATGTTTATCCTTGCGTAATAAAATTCAGTCAGTCAGTGTGTGTGTGTGTGTGTGTGTGTGTGTGTGTGTGTGTGTGTGTGTGTGTGTGTGTGTGTGTGTGTGTGTGTGTGCGTGCGCGTGTGCGCGTGTGCTTGTGTGAGTGTGTGTGTGTGTGTGTGTGTGTGTGTGTGTGTGTGTGTGTGTGTGGTGTGTGTGTGTGTGTGTTTCTGTCGATATGTGTGTGTTTCTGTCGAGTTTGTGCGTCATCAGTAAAAAGAAAAGGAGAAAAATCCGATTCGTTCTTAGAATTCCTGCCCCGCGCTTCGTCTTTCAGATCAACGCCTTGATCACTGTGATGTGTCCACCTTTTAGCAAGCGAATGCTAGTCGAGAAACTGAGCGATGTAACTAACCTGTCCACGGGGCAGGGGGGGGGTGGGGGGGGGGGGGGGGGGGGCGAGGGGGGCGGGGGGAGGACGAGAGAGAGAGAGAGAGAGAGATCTATGTTACTGACAGGAGCGTGTTGCGGGCGGACAGTAAGAAGGAAAAGAAGACTGAGACAAGAGTGAATACGACCAGTCAAAAACACTTCCTTGTTCATGTCTGCAGTCGCTCTTAACCGAGATAGACTAGCGTGACTCTTCGTCCTGTCTCTGCCACAGATCTGCAAGTACATGGATAGCGGCCGGCCAGTCTACAGTGTTGATCAGAGTGAGGCAAGCAGTCCGCCATGTTGAAGAGTTCAGCTGCTCTCTTGCACTGTTGCAGACTACTTGGAAAGAAGGATGGGCCAGTTTCACAGGCTGGACCTCGCCCCTGGGGCCCCACTGATACATGCGGCGATAACGCCCACGTTGAAGCTGAGCAGGCGCCATATTGCATGTTTCAACTACAGATCTAAAACGCGCGCGCGGTGTTCAGAAGAGTTTAGATCTAGATCTAACAGACATTCAGTTATGATTGGCATTACACCGTGCATTAATCTATCAGAAAATGACAACAGAACATCCCCTGTGAAAACTGAATCCCTTTTGCCTCTTTGGTGGGCAATCTTGGTGACTGCAACCCCAAGTCGTACCAAGATGACACTGATATATACCAGCTAAAAAAAAACTTCGACACTCGACACTGGGCCTGTGACCAAGGGCCGTTCTTACTTCTTCGGAGGGTCACGAGGTCGGATCCGAGACTGGATTGTGCACTGACATGGGGTCATTCTAGGTCATGGCAGATCCGAGATGGAAGGCGAGTATGGGCTGTCATTT
>JABMCL010001817.1:410000-412500 GCA_018857735.1 Alviniconcha marisindica | reverse complement strand
ATGACGTCACAGACACTGACAGCCAAATACAAGATGGCATCGCTCACGAGCGTGTTAAGGGACCTTCATTTCGTCTCGATTTGTCCAGCTATGGTTGGCTGTAGCGGTGGCAACGGATGCATTGGCCAGTGCTACAGTTGTAAGCGATGCTTCGGTGTTTACAGCACTTACTAACGGGAATAGGCTGTCCATTCATTCTGCCAAGATACTGGGATATTTCCGCTGCTATTCTTCGATTTTCACCTGCCTGGACCTCACAGCCCCATGCCAAATCTTTGTGCTATAGACAGCATGGCCAGTTCCCAGCTACTAGTGCAAGTGCGATGATGCTTGAGTTGTTGCCTTGGCAACACTACCCGTGTGCAAAGTTGTTGTCTTGGCAACACTACCCATGTCTTGAGCCTGGCCTCTTATTACAAGTATTTTCTTCCGTTCCATTGCCCCCCCCCCCCCCCCCCCCCAGCCTCCCCCCCCCCCCCCCACACACACACACAAAATCTCTCTCTCTCTCTCTCTCTCTCTCTCTCTCTCTCTCTCTCTCTCTCTCTCTCTCTCTCTCTCTTTCCTGCTCTCTCTCTCTCTCTCACACACACACACACACGCACGCACACGCACTCACGCACGCACAACACACACACACACACACACACACACACACACACACACACACACACACACACACACACACACACACACACACACACACACACACACACACAGTATCATCTTTTTATGCAACTGAGAAATGTTGCTGAACGGTCGTTAGGGCCAAAGGGAACTTGAATGCGTCACACACACACACACACACACACACACACACACACACACACACACACACACACAGAATCATCATTTTATGCAACTGAGAAATGTTGCTGAACGGTCGTTAGGGCCAAAGGGAACTTGATGCGTCCACACACACACACACACACACACACACACACACACACACACACACACACACACACACACACACACACACACACAGTATCATCTTTTTATGCAACTGAGAAATGTTGCTGAACGGTCGTTAGGGCCAAAGGGAACTTGAATGCGTCCACACACACACACACACACACACACACACACACACACACACAACACACACACAGAATCATCATTTTATGCAACTGAGAAATGTTGCTGAACGGTCGTTAGGGCCAAAGGGAACTTGAATGCGTCCACACACACACACACACACACACACACACACACACACACCACACACACACACACACACACACACACACACACAGAATCATCTTTTTATGCAACTGAGAAATGTTGCTGAACGGTCGTTAGGGCCAAAGGGAACTTGAATGCGTCCAGAGGGAAAACGATGGAGACTATTATTAGTAGTTCTGTGGTAAGTTATGAATAGTCATGAGACAATATTACTCCCTCTTTGACGTACACGGTGCCAATGACGTCCGCCGATCGGCTGCTGATACCACAGTATTGTACGTTACTCTGTTACAGAGTACAGCCGGTTTTTTGTTTTGTTTTACTGGCTCAGATTCAATAGCAACGTGGTACAGAATTAAAAAAACGACGTCATATGCGCAGACGAAATCACAGTAGGAACTTCAGTTTTCTGGGTTTTTGTTTGTTTTGTTTTTGTTTTTTGTTTGTGTTGTTCTTGTGTTTGTTGTTGTAGTAGTTGTTGTCTTCTTCTTCTTCTTCTTCTTCTTCCTCCTCCCCCTCCTCCTCCTCCTCCTCCCCCTCCTCTTCCTCCTCCTCCTCCTCCTCCTCCTCCTCTTTCTTCTTCTTCTTCTTCTTCTTCTTCTTCTTCTTCTTCTTCTTCTTCTTCTTCTTCTTCTATGTACACAAACACTTACAGATTATTCGTTTCTCCTGTTTCCATTGTCTAGAAATGACTGAATAAGACATTTTTGTCGGACATTCGTACCATGTCTGGTATTTTCCAAGTGAACAGTCTTCATTCTTCAAGAGGGGCCGAAGCAGAGAAGCACGGGAGGCTCTTTGGACAAGAACTGAATCAAATTAAGAAAGAAAAAAAAGAAGAAAAAAGAAGAAGAAAGACACACAAAGTTTTTCATTCGACTTGTGTTAAAGCAAATTGTTAAAAATGGACGTTTGACATCACAAAAGCACGAGCGTGGGTGCCGCTATTTTGCACCCAGCAGTCTAAATCACTAACGTCACGAACAAGGCCAGAAAGCGTTGCAAAAATAGCACAAATAATTATGTCCCGAGCTAGCCCTTTCTTGCTCTTAATCTGTAATGTCCGAACCAACATGGCTGTGCTATCAGGAGCTCAAATTCGAAGTAAAGAAAAAAGTACTTTTTTGCAAAAATATTCGTAGAAGAACAAAATGAAGCATGCCAGTGGAAATATTTGCACATTGTGTACGTCTCGTACGCGTTGTGTATGTTTTGTATACGTTGACGTTGTGTATGTTTTGCGCCTATTGTGTACGTTTTGTGCCCATTGTGTACGTTTCCATGCCGATTTGGACTTTGCTCCGGTTCCTCTGTA
>JABMCL010001817.1:397500-405000 GCA_018857735.1 Alviniconcha marisindica | reverse complement strand
CATCATACCAGCGATAGGTTATTAAGCTATACAAAGTTTGATTTTTCCCCTTGCGCATAATTATGGTTCCAAATGCATTTACCTAAGTCGGTCCGGGGGTTGGGGGTGGGGGTTCATTGTTCGTAATATATTCTGTAGGCCTACGTGGAGTAAAAAGAAAACAAATCAAACAAACTCCTTTCGTCAATCGAATTACTCAAACTCTTACAAACTGGCACTGGAAACTTGGGGAGTGGGAATAGCTCAGTGGTTAGGGCGCCAGACTCGTGATCGAAAGGTCGAGAGTTCGAGTCCCCACAGGAGAGGCAGGAAAATGTTCTCCTCTCGGGTGAAATTTCTGTGCTGACTCTTATTTCGATATCGGTTCCATCCATCCCTGTGTTACCGCAGTAGCATATAAAAGATCTCGGTCATTCTGCCAAAGATTCTGGTGGCAGGTTACAGCTAAACCCGTATGCACCGTACTATGTGGCTTTGCATGAAGTGACGAGACGTGGTGCATGGTTGTATGGTGTGCCCGGAACTCGCCGAGACGGCAGCAGTTTCACGTAGCACCAGCCATGTAACGATGAAGTGATGCTTAATGTCTTCAGATGTCAGTTGACATATTAGGGACAAGCTGTGACCAATCCCGAAGTATGGTTCAATATAGCTTTACGTCCACGGAAACCAGAAGGCTCGTTAGGACGGACAGCTCAGGACGGCCACCTCGACTCTCACACAGCTCCTGAACTATGATGATGAGCCATGTAAGAACCAAGCAGCGCTGTAAGTACACCGCTTGGATGGATATTCAAAGCGCGCCGTAAAGAGCTACAGTCACTCATTTAGAGCCACATGCGAGAAGAGCGTAGCGAGTCTACTCGAGATTGGATATATATATATATATATATAAGCGACCAACAACAGCAGCAGCAGCTTAAAGTGATGCACCGCAAAATTAAACGGCTCCAGGGTACTGTCATAACGCGTTGCTGTTTACGAACTGTGATAGTAAAGAACGGTTGGAAGTTAGTAGTCGAAAATGGTAAGCATTCAATATGCATAGATAATTTATTTTATTTTTTAAATGGCTTAATCCAGAACTCACATTCAACGTTTCATTTTCCTCATTAAACCCTTATAATAAAAGGACTCTGGCCAAAAATCGCATTCGCTGTTAATGTTTCTTCATCAAACCCTTGGGGAAAAACAAACTAAACAGACAAAAAACAAACCAAAACCCCCCCCCACTAAACTCTGGCTTACGCCAGATATTACTATGCACGTTAATATTTCTTTATCAAACCAAGAACTCTGGCCTAGGCCAGAAATCACAATGGACGTTAATAATTCTTTATCAATCCATTGCAAAGAAAGAGCTCTGGCAAAACCCGGAAAATACGTTGCATATTTAATTTCTTGATTAAACTCTTCCGCGGAAATCTTAACACAGCTGAAACACTGATTTAAACGATATCAGAAAGTCCATTCACAAGCTAATCCCAGGTCACCCTGGACATCAAACTCCAGCTTCTGAACTTCTACATTTTAAACGAAAAAAGAAGACTTAATACCCGAGGCTATTCGCTGAGGTTTCGTGCTTAGACCCAAAGGCAAACGCACTCAGACGTCGTGTCATTTGACGTCATAGTTTCAATAGATTTTTAACGACCTTGTTATCTCTGTAAAGTCTGTTGCGACACGTTTTGTCTCCCACGAGAGAGTGATAGATCGTGCAGCTATTGTACCTCTTCTTAATGGAACTTTAATATCAGTACATGCCATAGTGTGTGTGTGTGTGTGTGTGTGTGTGTGTGTGTGTGTGTGTGTGTGTGTGTGTGTGTGTGTGTGTGTGCTCTGATGGCCCAGCAGATGGGTACGGCGGACGCAGAAATGTAGAAACCAGCGTTATCCAGTGTTCTATCTTTAAAGAGATCTGTATGTACCTTTGGGAGATTTGATGTACCTTATATTTACTCGCATGCCAGGCGACAGTTACCGTACGTGATTCAGGTCTCTTTTGTGGTGTCTCTTGTTATGTGAGTGACGTCTGTCGAGCACCGTTGGCTCCCTTTGTTGTTAGTTCTCATTTTAATATACTTGCATGCTTGACCTACTGTCGCGAATTCTACTAGCCTAAATTTTACCTTCGCAGTTCATTCAACTTCATTTTTCTTAATAAACTCTCTCCACTTTGTCAGCAGTGTGGTACCGCAGACGCTAAGAGTGATATTTCCACTGCTGAGAACCCAACGCTGCCAGCGTTCTCTCTTTTGACACCTGATGCACCTTCGAGATTTTATATACTTTAAGTTTACTCGCACGCCACGTAGGTGTAACCGCGCACGAGTCAGGTCTCTCTGTGTTGTATTCCTTGTTATGCGTGTGACATCTGTCGAGCAGTAAATCAGCCTTTTCTCCGCAGGAAGCCCCCAGCTCTTTTGAAAACTGATGAAACCGTTTTATAATATATACATTTTTTTGCTTTGATCTTCTTTGCTTTGTGAATATATGACTGACGTTGTTACAACCAAAGTGCCGTATCACCGTTTGATATACACAGCAAATATTTGAAACAAAGATGACAGACACCGTTCTGAAAGAAGAAAAAAACGGAAAAAAAGTGTTTGTTTCCACTTTGAATTAGCCAACTTCAATTAGGAATCGACTTTCTAATTTACTTCTAACTCCAAGGCTGACACTGTGGAATAACCGCCCAATGAAAGCTGTGACTATCGGCAGGGTTTCATTGTCGGCGGAAAGATCAAAGCTGATCGAGGTCAGGAGTGACAGTTTGCGAAGGAAGTTCGACCACATTGTCTAGGTGGCCGCTGAGAGCAGCTGGGCGTATAATGATTAATAACAGCGAAAACTTGTCCAGCTGTTATTATGCTACAAACTTCTCTAGACGCTGTACAGAGAAACCGCATAACAAAAACAAAATCATCTTACTCAAAGTCAGTACGCACTTACCTTCAACCTCATCAAACCATGGTCGAGTCAACACACAAGGGAGTTAATTAGCGCTCGAAATCCGTAACACAAGTACAACAACAAAGACTTGAGTCACCCACGGTAACTCTCACCTGGCATGCCTGGCAAGTTAGGCCTACACAAACTTCACCAGAGGTACATCCTCTGATATATTTTGAGAATGTACCTCTGGTGGAGTTTATGTACCTCATATTTACACGCATGCCAGGTGAGAGTTACAGTAGGCGACTCAGGTCTTTGTTGTTGTACCTGAGTTACTTATTTCGAGCGCTAATTAACTCTCTTGTGTGGTGATTCTGCACGGTGTGGTGATTCTGCACGAAAGCTCTGGGCTACGTTCTGTTTCAGATTCACGGTAGAGTCATTTTGTCAAACAATTATAGTATATCTGCTGGACATCCTTGATCAAACCACACGACCTTTCAGTGTCCACAGAATCCTATTTGACACAGCTCACAGAGTGACAGGCAACATTATTCTTGTAGTCTACTCAACATACAGAATACCTTCAGTCTAACACTGATTGAAGGGGCATAATAACACACACACACACACACACACACACACACGCACGCACGCACGCACGCACGCACGCACGCACGCCCGCCACGCCCACGCACGCACGCACGCACGCACGCACGCACGCACGTACACACACACACACACACACACACACACACAACACACACACACACACACACACACACACTACACACACACACACACACACACACACACACACGCACATCGAGGGAAGAGGAAAGACAGATACTAGTAGCGAAATAGTGACAATCATACACCAGTTGAACGTTTTCGGACGATTCGTCACCACGAGGTGACATAATAAAGCACACACACACGCACGCACACACACACGCACGCACACACACACGCACGCACGCACGCACATCACACACACACCACGAGGTGACGAAACGTGTCGCAACAACGTCCACTCAAACCATCCGCTGAAAATACCATGGCCGTTTACTGATTCGGGTTGGTGTTCCGTTTCCATTCTCACATGTCTCTAAAGACACAGGTTTACATAGGGCGTTGATGAGCGCATGATAAATGTACATTATTATTATTATTATTATTTACAAGACGGGAACCAATGGTACACCAGGCACACACGGAGTGACTACTTTTGAGTCAAAGGCGAGTCCAACTAGTATGACGGCCCGGCCCCCATCCGTCGACTCAAAATGTAATCAGCCAAACAAGCACAAAATGCAGAATGTACTGAACGAAAAGGCGTTGGCGGTAGAATGCAAGCAGTGACATTTCCCTCTGTGCCAAATTTCAAAAACAACGTGTTCCTTGTTTGCCAGAAATCTTGAAAGTTAACGAAGTGTTAACGGAGCGTTAAAGTTAACGGTGCTATGTGACAGTGACTGGTGCTATGTGACAATGACTGGCGGTATGTCAGTGATTGGCGGTATGTGACAATGATGTGACAGTGACTGGTGGTATGTGACAGGTGGTATGTGACAGTGACTGGTGCTATGTGACAGTGACTGGCAGTATGTCACAGTGATTAGCGGTATGTGACAATGATCTGACAGTGACTGGCGGTATGTGACAAGTGGTATGTGACAGTGACTAGTGCTATGTGACAATGACTGGCAGTATGTCACAGTGATTGGCGGTATGTGACAATGATGTGACAGTGACTGGCGGTATGTGACAGGTGGTATGTGACAGTGACTGGTGCTGTGTCAGTGACTGGTGCTATGTGACAGTGACTGGAGTATGTCACAGTGATTGGCGGTATGTGACAATGATGTGACAGTGACTGGCGGTATGTGACAGGTGGTGTGTGACAGTGACTGGATGTATGTGACAATGATGTGACAGTGACTGGCTGTATGTGACAGGTGATATGTGACAGTGACTTGCGGTATGTGACAGTGGCTGGTGGTATGTGACAGGTGGTATGTGACAGTGATTGGCGGTATGTGAAAATTGATGTGACAGTGATTGGCGGTATGTGAAAATTGATGTGACAGTGACTGGCGGTATGTGACAGGTGGTATGTGACAGTGACTGTTGGTATGTGGCAGTTACTGGTGGTATGTGACAGGTGGTAAGTTACAGTGACTGATGGTATGTGACAGTGACTGGTGGTATGTGACAATGATGCGACAGGTGGCACATGGCAGTGACTGGTGGTATGTGACAGTGACAGATGACAGACGGACAGTGACAGTGACAGATGGAATGTGATGACTGTGGTTTGTCACTGCAGTGCAATGGGTCTGTGCAGTGGGTCTGCGACTGCATCTAATGAACCCATTTACTTTACTTTCAAATTCTTCGGTTCCCAATCTCTCCGCTCAAGGAAACCCAATAAATGTAGCTCGCATCCGTTTTGTCGATGGTGGACTACAGCGATAGCTACTCTTGGAGTGTGCCTAACAGCCAGCACAAGTACTACGGCCAGTCCAAAACCCCACAGCAAAGACTGTCCCTGAAAAAAAAGAGACCGGATCAAATCACCCCATCTGTGCGAGCTTCACTGGCTGTATGTTACAAGACGCATTGATCACAAAATCCTGTCTCTTGTATGCAGCTGCGTGAATGACATAGCCCCAGAGTACCCTCAGGAACTGACGCAGCAAGGCCTTCCTGTGCGCTGTGATCCGGCCCCCGACCCTCCCAGTGTGGCTTGCCCAGACCCAGTGATGAACCCGAAACAGGACCACCCCCCTCCCCCGAAAAAAGAAGAAGAAACAAGAACAGAAAAAACACCCCAAAAAAACAACGTTGGAGTCAGAGCAATTTCGAAGCTGCACCCGAAGTGTGGAACATCTTGCCTCTTCATTTCTCTGGGAGAAAGCATTTCAAAGAGAACATTCAGAAAGGGGGAAAACTTGAGGATGTGTCTTTCTCAGGGAATTTCCTTTTTTTGTGTGTGCATCAAAGACATTTGTCTTTTTGCTCCCGTCACTTCTGGACTCTTATTCAACGTTTGATTTGTGCTTGAGTTGTTTCGTGCGCGCGCGAGTGTGTGTGTGAGTGTGGAGCGGGGGGAGTTTTTTTGTGTTTTATTTTCTTCTCTCTTTTTCTTTTTACTTCTATGTTTTAGTTCTTCTTCCCATCGCCGCAAGAACACACAGCATTCTGGTGCTCGCTAGGGATTAACCTCATTATCCTGTCCCCATCACCTTTGACAAAGCAACGCGCCGGATTTTTTAATTATTATTACATGGAGTCAAACTGCTTCGCAAGTGGGCTTTTGACAGGAGAGAGAGAGAGAGAGAGAGAGAGAGAGAGAGAGAGAGAGAGAGAGAGAGAGAGAGAGAGACAGAACAGACAGACAGACAGACAGACAGACGAGAACAGACAGACAGAGAGGTGGGGAGGGGAACTAATCTGAACTTGATCCTTCCATCGGCAGAGATATTGACAGAAAGAAAGGTGGTCATTAATACACCTGCCGTGGCTATAAACTACCACATAGGAAACAAAACAATATTTCATTCCTGAAAATGAACACATTCTGTCAGAATAAAACAGAGAGGGAGAAGATGAAAAGCTTCTTCTTTTTTCTTTCTTTTTTTAAGCACTAATTACCAAGAGTAAATGCGAAGTTTGGACTGTTGACGCAAGTAGACTGAAACGACTGCCACTATTCAACGTTTTTAAGCAGAAAACGCTGTTGGTACATCACTGCCCCGGTGTGTATCAACACAATTAACAGGGCCCTTCAGATGGCCATCAAGATCACTGACCTTGTTCGCAATAACCGGAAAGGACCGCGTTGCCGGATAAATATACCAACAACTGTTTTGTTCTTATGTCAGATAGTGTTTGTTGCTTGGAAAAAGCCGTATTTGCCGAAAATTCTCGCTTTGTCTTCTTGTGTTCCAAACAATGTTTATTCAAAACCTTGAGTGAGAAAGGATCCATGTCATGTAGGCTATATCATCCAACTTGCCCATTACAGTGGAGGACAATGTTTGTTTCCAACGGTCATGGCAGCGTCTGTGTTCAAGAGTCTGTAGTGATTGTATCCACAGCGACCCAACAGTCAACTGACCATTCCACCAACAATTAATTTCTGCCTGTTTGCTTTGCTATACAATACCCCCCCCCCCCCCCCCCCCCCCCCCCCCCCCCCTCCATTTTTATATATATATATAAAATGATAATAATAATAATAAAATAATAATAAAGAACTTTATAGTTTGTAGGCAACATTCATTTCCGCAGCGCTGTGTTTTACGTTAACGTGTTTTACGTTAACATGTTTTACGTTAACAGCAGATCTACTTAGCTAGGTCGACTAAAGTCGACTACAGAGACAATACAAAAGAACTTGATAGCTTATAGCTATAGTGCAAAGGCAACACTCATTTCCGCAGCATGTGGTTAAAACAGTGGGTCTGCTTTCAAAAGCGCTGTGTTTTACGTTAACAGGAGATCTACTTAGCTAGGTCGACTGAAGTCGACTACAACTACAATACAAAAGAACTTCCTAGTTTATAGCTATGGTGCAAAGGCAACACTCATTTCCGC
>JABMCL010001817.1:380000-387500 GCA_018857735.1 Alviniconcha marisindica | reverse complement strand
CGACGGTCCTCATTCACACAAGGCCCATTCACGCAAAGTGATCCTCATTCACATACATTGACGGTCCTCATTCACACACAGAGACGTGTGATTGTGTGTGTGTGTGTGTGTGTGTGTGTGTGGTGTGTGTGTGTGTGTGTGTGTGTGTGTGTGTGTGTGTGTGTTGAGAATCAGGAACATTTATTCGTCTTCTCTAAAAACCAGAAGTTTGAATTATGATCACGAAGCGAAATAAACAGATAAATATTAGTAATGTTTTGCACTGACCTTCTCTGTGTGTGTGTGTGTGTGTGTGTGTGTGTGTGTGTGTGTGTGTGTGTGTGTGTGTGTGTGTGTCTCTCTCTCTCTCTCTCTCTCTCTCTCTCTCTCTCTCTCTTTGTATCCCTGTCCCTTTGTCTGTTCTGTCTCTGTTTCTCTGTCTGCCTCTCTACTGTTGTCTTCTCTGTTGTCTCTGTCTGTCTCTGTCTGTCTGTCTGTCTTTTCTCTGTCCCGTTTTCTCTCTGTCTGTCTGTCTCTGTTTTCTGTCTCTGCTCTGTCTCTGTCTCTCTGTCTCTGTCTCTGTCTCTGTCTCTGTCTCTCTCTCTCTCTCTCTCTCTCTCTCTCTCTCTCTCTCTCTCTCTCTCTCACACACACACACACACACACACACACACACACACACACACACACACACCCACTCACACACAGACCGACGCACGCACAGCACGCACGCACACAACGACGTAACAACACACAAACACACACACAAACAACAACACACACACCACGCACGCACCACGCACGCGCACGCACGCACGCACGCACGCACGCAACATGGCAACAACATTTTGCTATTCAGTCCAGTGAGAATAACTGCACTCACTTATTCCTTTTGTTGGTGGAATTTCTTATTACTTTTCGTTCCGCTGTCCAAATTACCTCACTTTTCAGAGCTGAACATTTAAAGCTGCCACCCTGAGCCTGAGGTTTTCAAAACAGAAAACCGAAGAGTTGGTACAACCACCGTGAACATTCAGGTTGAAATACTGACCAACTGAACTGCTGCCACTCTCAAAACAGAGCTATGGAGGCCAAAAATACGTAAGCCAAAAACAGGCAGTCACAGGCCAGCATTTGGGGGAAAGTTCAGTTCAGTTCAGTTCAGTTCAGCATGGTATCTAT
Organism: Alviniconcha marisindica; assembly: GCA_018857735.1. Lineage (NCBI taxonomy): Eukaryota > Metazoa > Mollusca > Gastropoda > Provannidae > Alviniconcha > Alviniconcha marisindica. The sequence goes on along the minus strand of JABMCL010001817.1, from coordinate 386,339 downwards.
GCGCTCGGAAAAGCCCATATGCGCTCCACCCCGTCTCTTGAGAAGTTTGCCCAACGTTGCCTTTGAAACGATTCCAATGCTCGTCTGATTGACGATGGCCCCCTCTCGTCCGTTCAAGGGAGATCGTCTAGCGCTTCCTCTTTGCACGCCTCTCTCCTCCAGGCGATCGATGGTGCGATGTCCTTGGCTTTGTGCCGACAGGTAGCGTCTCAAGCTTCTCAACACTTCAGATCTTCCGAGACTGAAGCAAGCCGCCTGTGAGGGCTGCTTTGCCCGCCAGTCTATCTGTTCAGTCACTGGGGGGAAGAAGAAAGACGAAACAAAAACAAAACAAAAACAAAACGGAGTTTAAAAATGGCGTGGCGGTGCGCTGTGAGGAGAGCGGAGTGAGACAGCCTTGCCTGTTGTGTCTGCCATGGCAGGTCTCTGTCACTCGGTCCCAAATAACCCTGCTGGCTAGCACCCCCCCCCCCCCACCCCCCCCCACCCACACCCCCATCCACTCCCCACCCACACTCCCCGCACCATTCCCGTAATGATGTAATCGACAGTAGTTGCTTTCAACTTGCCATTTTAACTGCCACGTCCGCTTCATGTCTGTTCTTTTTCCTGCATCTTCTTCTTCTTCGCTTTTGCTGATATCTCGAAATTGTCGGAATAAAAGCTGATGCGTTCAATACACAGTCCATTACATTTTGCAGGGTTACTGCCCTCACGTCCCCACTGCTGGCGCCACCCACGCTGCCACCTTCTTCTTCCTTTTTTGTCTGCTGTATGGATTTCACTGTTTGCTCAGACTAAAGGACGGTGGCCATCTGCGTAGAGGCGGCTACAGCGCTCTATACATAGTGACGCTTTTTATTAGTGTTGACGGTCTCAGGTTCGGGTTTTGAAGGGTATGTTTCCTTGAAACGTTCAGGCAAGTCTTAGCTATCCTGTCAAAGATTACACACCCACACACAACCCCCGCACACTCACACCCAACCACCCACCCCGAAAACCCCCATTTCACCCCACGCCGCACACGCCACCCCACACGCACACACAAAACACACACACACACCCCCCCAACCTTTTTGGCAAAAAAGAAAACACAACGCACATGCACCCCATGCACAAAAATGCACACACAAAAACACCCCCACGCACGCCCCCAAACCCCAAAACACATACACACACGCACACCCTTCACCTAACTCATTTCCCCACACACCCCACGCACACACACACAAAACACCCCAAAACCGCACGCACGAATCACGCTCCCCCACACCCCACACCCCCAAACACACAAACACACCCACACACACCAAAACACACACACACGCCGGGGACACTAAAACAGGGCGGGGGTTAAGTTAGTTAGTTAGTTTAGTTAGTTTTTTAAAGTTAGTTAGTTAGTTAGTTAGTTAGTTAGTTCTTGGTTTTTAACGCCCCGGTCAGCCCCCCAAGGGCCCTCTCAGGACAAATCAAACATTCAAAATAAAATTTACACCAGTTCCGAACACATGTCCAAAATAAACAAGGTTGTCTAGTTCACTGTTAAAACCCATAAAAAACCCACCGTCCATCTGTCTGTAAATTAACATTGTTTTGGTTTTTTATTTAGTTTCCCGTAGGCACCCCCACGGCCACCTGTTTAAAACCTTGTTATTTTGAGTAGGGGGACCAAATTTTATTCCGCGTTACAGGGTAGGGAGAGGATTTGGGCAAGAAAAAAAAAAAAAAAAGAAAGAAGGTGAAAACCGGGAGAATCGTGATAAGGACAAGGACAAGGACGAAATTGCAAGCAGTGGGCGAAGCACTTGTGAGAGATTTGCAGTGATTTACATGACTAAATTAGCTCTGGTTGTCCGTTGATTCAGCAGCATTCTATATATAACGACTCTAAATGCCAAAATCCCAATCTTTTGTGACTGTGCTAAGTATTCCTTCCAGCAGGGGCGCGTACAGTGACGTGAAACAAAGAAATAAGAACAGTCGATTTAATGATTCAGCTGCTGTTTCGTTGATATGATCTGTAATCTCTCTGTCTAGACGCCTGTTTTAGTGACTGTTGATGATCGCGGTATTAAGTCGATAAAAAGCTGGTATGTTCTTTGATGAACTGCTTTTTGTTGTTGTGATGGTGGTGCTTTTTTTGTTTTGTTGTTGTCGTTGTCGTTGTTGTTGTTGTTGTTATCGAACGCCCAGTCAAGGGCGACGGTCATACTGAGGTGAAAGCACTGATGACATGACGACGAAGGGGAGACCGATTTACCTTCCATGTCGCATATCACCTTAAGGTTGAAGAAGATTGAGAAAAAATCAGCTGAGCGAACTGAGGGGGCAGCAATTTGGATGACTGAATTTCTGGCAGTAGGCGAAGCCTATAAGGCTATATTCACATTACTTCAGGCTAAATATAGAGAACTGTGTCCGCGGTACTCAGGCAGATTCCTACAGGCAGGTGGCAGGCAACTCTATCTATAGGTCTTTGTGACTACTGTTCAGGTCAAAGGGCGAATGAGCTCACCGCCTATAAGCCGAAAGTTTGTTGACGAGCCAATAACCATAAATTGTATGTTTATTATTTTATTTTGTTTGAATAAATTCCCGTTTAAACCAAAGGGCGAACAACTAACCGACACGCTCAAAACAGGCAGCGTTTTCGTCTTTCCCGACAACAGTGGCTGAATAATGTTTCACTATCGTAATCATGGTTCATATTTTCACAGTCATCGTCGACATGGTTATTATTAGACATCCGACAGACGTGCGCGACGTTGCTGAACTTGCCCCCCTTCAGGAACGAGAAAGTGATCTCGGTCCCACGGTTTTCCGGTGGTTCATTGATGGATCCGCCCATATCTCCGCCATTCACTGTTTGTGTGTGAGTCATTCATTCAGCCATTCCCTCAAGTCAGACCTGCCTTCATTCATATCTCTCCTTCCTTCATTCATGCGCTGTCGCCATCAGGGGTGTATTGATCACTGAGCCATGTGCGGCACTCTGCTCCGTTGCTATGATCCATTCTCAGAATGCTCACGGGTCAGTCTGCAACATTTGGTTTTATGTCCTCCGATGCAACATGTTGGAACTCGCGATTCTCAAAATCGATCTAGCCCAGGCTAATGAAAATCCTGCACTGTTTCTTCTTCCATGAATGGGTAGAAACGGAGCCGTACGGACTTTCTGTTAGCTTGGCGAAAGCATTGCTTTTGTTTCTTCTTTGTCCTGGATATTGAACGTGTCTCTGTGGGGTTATGGTTTGTGTTGGTTGCTGATAGTTTCTTTTGCTTATTAGCATGTATGAGTTTAGGTGTTTTTTGTTGTTGTTTGTTTCTTTCTTTCTTTTTGTTTATTTGATTGTTTTTTTAACATTGCAAATTATACCGCATTGCAAATTGATCTTCCTTCTTCTCTTTAATTTTCTTCATTTCTTCTTCTTTTCTTTTCTTTTTTTCCTCCTCCTCTTCTTCTGCAGGATCTTCTTTTTTCTTCTTCTTCTTCACCATTTTCTTCATCTTAAGCTTCTTCTGTGTCCTGTCTGAGAGGTCCACTCCTGAAGTCCGTTGTAGCTTGCAGCAGACTCGCAAAATCACTGCTTTCCGTTCCCATCGAGTTATTGCCGTTCCCGTTCCATCCACCAGAGTCTTCCAAGCACTGGACAGGAAAACAACATAGCTCAACCAAAAACATATAAGTGGTTTAGCTTTTCATCTCATTTTTTCATCGTTTTGACCGTTTAACTGTTGTTTAAGTGTCGTTTTGTAGCTTGATGAAGGGGATTACCCGGAAAATGTGCACATTGTGTTCTTTTACTACTAAATAGAGGGTTTTTTCTTTTTAAAAAAACACCTTTTATGTGTTTGGATCTTGTTTTAGAACGCTAAGCAGTCATTCTTGTATCAGATGTTTATCTCTGCTTTCTTTGTTAATCTGTATAATCATCTATGGCTCCTCCCTCCAGTCATAACCATGCCCATTGACCCGAAGCACCAAGGTACACATTCACACACACACACCCACACACACACACACACACACACCACCACTCACCGCACACACCCACCCACACACACACACAAACACTCACACGGGGCCCCCAACACACACACACACACACACACCACATACACACACACACACACACACACACACACTACACGCACGCACACACACCACACCCACGCACACACACACAAACACACACACACACACACACACACACACACACACACACACCCCACACCACGTAGCGTTTTGTTCAGTATCGACTTTGTCCAAACCGATCCAGGACGAAGTGCATTTGGAGCAAAACCAAAGTGCCGTCGGATCGTAAACAAAGGGCAGTAAGACTGAACCGTGAAGTGAGGGGGGCACACCAACTAAGGGCGGTAAGATTGAATCAAAAAAATTAAAGCAGTGGACCGAGCGCACAGGCTCTTTTTTTAATTTTCTGCTGCTTTGTCTGTCTGTCTGCCTGCCTGCCTGCCTGTCGTCTGCCTGCTGTGTGTGTGGTGTGTGGTGGTGTGTGGTGTGTGTGTGTGTGTGTGTGTTTGGGGGAGGATTAGAATAAACGGGCCCTACGGGATCTTTGTTGTGTTTACGGAGAATTGCGCGCGCACACCCACACACCACACCACCAAAACACACACACACACACCAACAACCCACACACACACACACACACACCACACCACACACACCACACACACACAACACACACACACACGCACACACACACACCCCACAACACACACACACACACACACACACACACACACACCACACACACACACACACCACACAACACACACACCACACACACACACACACACACCACACCACACACACACGACACAACACAACACCACACACACACACACACACACACACACACACACACACAACACACACACACAGAGAAGAAGAAGACTGGAGAAGCAGACTTTGATGAGACTGATGATGAAGAAGAAGGAGAAAAGGAGTGTAGCGTTGTGTAGACCTTCAGTACACGTTGCGTGTGGTAGGAGTGAGTGCCGAGAGCGGTGCGTGTCTTACCACTGCGCCACGGGTCGTGGTGTGTGACTGGGTGTCTCCATGCTCGAGGCTATCGACCGGCGCGCTGAGCAAATGAACTGCTGGTCTGGTGCCAGTGACCGCTTTGCTCACACCGCCTGTCAACACCTTGTCTGCTTCCCTCTGGGGCTCCCCCCCCCCCACACACACACACACACACCCCGCCCTCTTCTCTCTCCACCCCCCCCCTCGCAGCTGCCCCCCCCCCCCCCGCCCCCCCCCCCCCCCACCACACACCGCCCCCTCCTCTCTCCACCCTCGCTGCTGCCCACCCCTCCTCCTCTACCCCTCTCGCTGCAACCCCCCCCCCCCCTCCCCCCTCTGCCCCACCCTCCTCCCCCAACCCTCTCGCTTCGCCACCCTCCTCCTCCCCTTCCCCCCACCCCTCCTCACCCACCCTCATCCACCCACCACTCTCGCTGCTGCCCACACCTCCCCACCCCTTCCCCCCCACCCCTCTCGCTGCTGCCCCCCCCCTCCCCACGCCTCCTCCCCACCCCTCCACCCCACTCGCTGCTGCCAACCCCTTTCCCCACCCTCTGTCTCTGCCACCCTCTCTCCCAACTCCTCCACCCCCCCCCTCCGCCTCTGCCCCCCCTCCTCCCCAACCTCCCCCCCCCACCCCTCTCGCCTCTGCCCACCCTCCTCCCCAACCTCCTCCCCCCCCTCTCGCCTCGCCCACCCCTCCTCCCCCAACCTCCTCCCCCACCCCCCTCTCGCCTCTGCCCACCCCTCCTCCCCCCAAACCTCCCCCCCCCCACCCCTCTGCCTCTCCCACCCCTCCTCCCCCCCCCCTCTCGCCTCTGCCCACCCCTCCTCCCCAACCTCCTCCACCCACCCTCTCGCTGCTGTCCACCCCCCCTCCATTCCCAGTGGAGCCCCTCTCGCGCCCCCCCTCCCCCCCCTCTCCCCCCCCCCCCCCCCCTCCTTGGGGGCCTCTCAGTCCCGCCAGTAGGACAGCGCCAGGCTTAGTGCTGATAGGAACATCTTCAACTGACTCATGGACAGCGAGCGACACGACTAATAATAAGAACCCTGCCCGGAACCATTCATGTAGTCATGTTTGTTAGTGTTCCTTGCTCGCTTGTTTTCCTTATTGTTTTGTGTGTGTGTGTGGGGGTTGTGGTGGTGTGTGTTGTGTGTTGTTGTGTGTGTGGATTGTGTTGTGTGTGTGTGTGGTGTGTGTGTGTGTGTGTGTTCGGTGTGTGTGTGGGGTGTGTGTGTGTGGTGTGTGTGTGTGTGTGTGTGTGTGTGTGGTGTGTGGGTGTGTGTGG
>JABMCL010001817.1:370000-375000 GCA_018857735.1 Alviniconcha marisindica | reverse complement strand
GGTGCTTCAGACTACACTGTTCAACGATTCACTACATGATGATTAATATGACGACCTGCTAACGTCAAAAGCACACACACACACACACACACACACACACACACACACACACACACACACACACACACACACACACACACACACACACACCACACACACACACGTAATTGTAAATACCACTACATCATTGTAATTATCACTACATATTTACTCATTGTTACTACATACTTACCAATCACTCAGACATTGCAGTTATGTTCTTTTGACGCCACTAAGCCGTTGAAACTAGCATGAACTAAATGCAATGATGTAGTGATAATTGTAAATATATAGTTTTAATCACAATGATGTTTCTTTCGGTGAGTGTGTGTGGGTGCGTGCGTGCGTGCGTGCGTGCGTGCGTGCGTGCGTGCGTGCGTGCGTGCGTCGTGGTGTGTGTGTGTGTGTGTGTGTGTGTGTGTGTGTGTGTGTGTGTGTGTGTGTGTGTGTGTGTGTGTGTGTGTGTGTGTGTGTGTGTGTGATGTTGTATGCGTTGAATTTGGACAAAATATGTGCTTGTAAAGAATGTGTAAGCGCTTAGGGCCTGTGAGGGTTAGGCACTCTGCCTGATAAATAAATAGTTATTATTATTATTATTGGCGCTAGTAAATAGGCAGTTCCCTCCTCCCCCCCCCCCCCCCCCCCCCACACACACACATACACACACACCCTGCACCCCCCGAACCCCCATAAAGTAAAAAGAAACGTCAATTATTATTTTTACGATGATGTAGCGATCTTTACTGATTTTCATTACACCTATTTACACTTGCACATCATTGTAATTATTTGAACTGACACCAGCAAATCTTTAATAATGGCTGCACAGACTTCGCGGCAGCAGGAAAGTTCGCTCTTTTGGAAGCAGTTTATTCACCAGCACCTCTCGACTGTTTTTCGCTCTTCTTAGTACTCACTTTCATATTTAATCAAATCATTTGTTTGTTTGTTTGTTTGTTTGCTTGTTTTGTTGTTGTTGTTTTTATTGTTCACAGTTACACCTATGCATAGAAATGTGCATGTTTATGCATATGAATAACTGCATTGTTACTGCTGTTTTTCTTTCTTTTTTAAGTAATACTCTTTCTTGTCCAGTTTTGGCGTTCTTTATTATACGTCTTGGAACTGGATCTTCAATTCATGATAAGTAAGTAAGTAAACATGGTGCTTAACGTCCACAGAAACCCAATTCATGATTACTAATTAAAAGCTTTTATAGTTCCCAGCGCCTGTGGTTGTCGTCTGAGGCAGCCGCACTGACCGGAAATGGGAGTGAGTTACCGAGGACCCCACTTGATATGGATTGTGTGTGTGCCAGGTTATGCTGGCATCGGCAGTGGGGACAATCGGGGAAAGGCATGAAAGCAACAGTAACGAGGTTTACATCTCACTGGGTCGACAGCCGCTGACTGCTGCCAATTTCTCCACATCTCCAGACTATCCTTGGCGGGAGCTGCCACAAGTTTGTTTTGGTTTTTTGGTTTTTTGTAGCAACAAAAGTTTTGTTGCGACAAACACGTGTTTGTCGTGACAAAACACGTCTTTTGTCGCGACAAAAGCAAGTTTTGTCGCGACAAAATTATGTTTGTCATCACAAGGGTTTTGTCGCAACAAAATTATGTTTGTCGCGCCAAACGTTTTGTCGCGACAAAAGACGATTTTTTGTCGCGACAAAAATGTGGCAGCTCCCGCCAATGATACCAGACCGCCTTGATAATCAGCAAAGCGTCGCGATCAAATTCTGGTTTATATCTGCGATAGCGCGAAGCCAAATGGTTCCGAGTACGCGTATTTTTTAAATTATTTTGATAGTTGAAACGACATACACGGTTATGACGATGATGACGTTGTTGGTGACACGACGGTTATGATGTTCTGATGTTTATGCACCTAAAGAGTCATGCGTGCCAGCATGGAGCGAGCTGAATACCGTCGTTTTTGTTTGTTTGTTTGTTGTTGTTTGTTTTTTGTTCACGGTGTGTGTGTGTGTGTGTGTGTGTGTGTGTGTGTGTGTGTGTGTGTGTGTGTGAGAGAGAGAGAGAGAGAGAGAGAGAGAGAGAGAGAGAGAGAGAGAGAGAGAGAGAGAGAGAGAGAGAGAGAGAGAGAGAGAGAGAGAGAGAGAGAGAGAGAGAGAGTGTGTGCGTGTATAAAAATAATCATGTTTTAAGTATATGTCTTACGCTGAATTACCACACCTCGTTTTTGTTGTTGTTTGTTTGTTTTTCTTTTTGTTGTTTTGTTTTGTGGTTGTTGTTTTTGTTGTTGTTGTTTTGTGGTATGTCTCTATGTTTAATGGTATGTTTCTATGTTTCAAGGGAAATTTCTTTTTGCAGGAAATGTATTACAGGTCTGTTATCTTTTCTTTTCTTTTATGACCTTCGGAGGAAGCTGTCTCTGTCTGTACGTCTTTGTCTGTCTGTCTGTCTGTCTGTGTCTCTGTCTGTCTGTCTGTCTGTCTGTCTGTCTGTCTGTCTGTCTGTCTGTCTGTCTGTCTGTCTGTCTGTCTGTCTCTCTCTCTCTCTCTCTCTCTCTCTCTCTCTCTCTCTCTCTCTCTCTCTCTCTCTCGTTCAATGGCTCTCACAAGTGCAAATACGAGGCCGGTTCAGTTTCTCCAAAGATAAACTAATAAGTACTAAAAATGGGCAAGTTAGTTAGATCTTTTATTTTAACGCCCGATGAAGCGTGCAGGGTCACCTCAGGATGACCATGTGAACGGACAGACAGGTGAAGGGAGGAACAATCCAGTCAGTCAGTCATTTCCTCAGTCAATCGATCGACTGCTTACAAAAGGGCCCAAAGCTAAATTGGCCTCATAGGCAGAGAATGTACACTTAATTCTAGCTGTAGGTTTCTTGTGATTCTAGCTGTAAGTTTCTTGTGATTCTAGCTGTAGGTTTCTTGTGATTCTAGCTGTAAGTTTCTTGTGATTCTAGCTGTAGGTTTCTTGTGATTCTAGCTGTAGGTTTCTTGTGATTCTAGCTGTAGGTTTCTTGTGATTCTAGCTGTAAGTTTCTTGTGATTCTAGCTGTAAGTTTCTTGTGATTCTAGCTGTAGGTTTCTTGTGATTCTAGCTGTAAGTTTCTTGTGATTCTAGCTGTAGGTTTCTTGTGATTCTAGCTGTAAGTTTCTTGTGATTCTAGCTGTAGGTTTCTTGTGATTCTAGCTGTAAGTTTCTTGTGATTCTAGCTGTAGGTTTCTTGTGATTGTTTCATAATGATGATGATGATGATGATGATGATGGCTTTTATATAGCACTATTCTCCGTGCTCGAGCAGACTAACTGCGCTTTTGTTGCATGTGTGTATAAATGAGTGACTGTTGCTTTCTTCTTCTGTGAGCCGGTTTGGCCTAGCGGTAAGGCGTTAGGCTGGTAAGCGGAAGGACCTCGGTTCGATACCGCCGCTTCGGCTCTCCTTTCTCTTCAAAAAGGTTGTGGTTTGTGGACACTGTCCTGTGACTTTGTCCATCACTTCCTACTGAAACATTAAAATGGCTCTCATCGCTGCCCATCTTAATGCAGAAGTCATTCTGGTGGTGACAGTGTAGCGATAGGTATATAAACTCCCTCTCCCACCACCTCCATACCCCCTCCCCCCCCCCCCTCCCCGTCCCTAATAAGCCGTACGGTTTCTGTGGACGTTAAGCACCATGTTTACTTTCTTCTTCTTCTTCTTCTTTTTATAGCGCCTTTTGAATATCCACCCCAGCACTGTTTGGTTGTTGCATCGTTTATGCAACAGAAGAATGGGCGCAACCATACTGGTAGTTCACTCTTTACCAACTAGGAACAGAAAACGTTTGGCTCATGACGTGATCGACACACAGACGCCCTGCACATGCCGGCCGTGTTGATCAGTGACGTCACAGACACAGACTGCCGGACATAAAATGGTAGCGTTCACTGCCGTGTTTTCGCGACTTTCAAACGTGGACTTCTGACAAGCTAGACGATAATTATATCGACTTCAAAAGAGCTGTGAGTGTATTTTCTTTGCCATTCGTATCGATATCGATGTGTTTGTAAGCGCCGCTCCGGGCTCTGACGTGACGGGGTACCGTAAATAATCTATTATTATAAGGCCGGCCCGTGGTGCTTCTTTGCTGAGATTTTCTTTAAATAAACGAGCGCAGCAGTGAATGAATTAACCTACGATTAAAGCGAATGATAGAGAGAGCGTGCCCGTAGATGTGGAAAGGGAAAGGAAACAGTTTGCCGGAAAGGAAGGGTGAAATCTAACACCGGCCACACCCCCACCTCCCCCCTTATACCCACCCAACCCCTGCCGCCCGTCTTGAAGCTTTGTGTAGCTGCGCACGTGTCTGACAGCTTTGTGATGAATGCATTACGTATGCATGAACGTGTGATTAGTTGGCCGTGTAACGGCGTTTGTTGCGGCTGGATGGAAGATTGGTTTAGAAAATAAAGTGGTTAATATAGTTAGTGCTGCTGTGACCAGCATACTTTTGCTGTGTGTGTGTGTGTGTGTGTGTGTGTGTGTGTGTGTGTGTGTGTGTGTGTGTGTGTGTGTTGTGTATGGCATGTTGTTTAGAAAATAAAGTGGTTAATATAGTTAGTGCTCGTGACCATGCTTTTGCTGTGTGTGTGTGTGTGTGTGTGTGTGTGGTGTGTGTGTGTGTGTGTGTGTGTGTGTGTGTGTGTGTGTGTGTGTGTGTGTGTTGTGTATGGCATGTTGTTTAGAAAATAAAGTGGTTAATATAGTTAGTGCTTCGTGACCAGCTTTTGCTGTGTGTGGTGTGTGTGTGTGTGTGTGTGTGGTGTGTGTGTGTGTGTGTGTGTGTGTGTGTGTGTGTGTGTGTGTGTGTGTGTGTGTGTGTGTGTGTGTGTTGTATGGCATGTTGTTTAGAAAATAAAGTGGTTAATATAGTTAGTGCTTCCGTGACCAGCTTTTGCGTTTGTGTGTGTGTGTGTGTGTGTGTGTGTGTGTGTGTGTGTGTGTGTG
>JABMCL010001817.1:327500-362500 GCA_018857735.1 Alviniconcha marisindica | reverse complement strand
TTTTGTAGCAGCTTATCCGTCATACTCATACTAGCATCATGATCAAGCAGGAGGCAATAATTATATCTTTTTATAAGATCATGATTTATTGGTTAGATTATTGGTTATTTATTATTTGTGACTTCAGCGTATCTTTCAGTTTTATTTTTTATAGTTAACACTGGGTAGATTCAACTGTTTCAGCCTCTTATATATTTTGTCCTTTTAATCAATATCTGACAGTTTGTAAACTGTGCAGTGGCTGGCAGTTTTGCATGTTTAGGTAGGGAAGCCACATAAAATCATAATCAGATGAGCTCAAGTTACAGCTCTGTAGACAGTGATTGAGTGAATGCATGATGAAGATTTCTTCATCAAATTAGGAATACTCTGGTGGTTAATTATGGCTGTGTTACTAGTGTTAGCACCAGAAGAAAAACTATTATTGAAAATGACTCCCAGATTTTTGTTCTCATTTCATAACATTTTTTTTATTTTTTTTATCAAGTTATGTTCATCTGATTAATTTTTGTTCTGATTTGGTAATCAGCTTCTTTGTTCTTTCTCCCTATGACCAAAACAGTACACTTAAACTTTACCATTTGGAACATTCCCAGGCTGTCACTAACAAAGTATCAATGATGAGTGATTTGAGTCTACATTGATTATGTTTGTTTGTTGCTGAGTCACATTTTGCATGAATTAAACCTCTGTCTTCATGCCTTTTTTTGGGGGGGGGGGGGGGGGGGGGGGTGTCTCTCTCCCATGTTGCTGTTTATAAGATAGCAGTGATCGTTTCTGTGCCAATATTAGTCACGTAAATTTATCAGATCTTCTACTGCCTGATCTGCTGGTTGTATGCTCATACATGAACAAGTGAGTGATGACTGATGTATACATGCACTGTGTGCATCTGGCAGTATATCTATGAACATGCAAGTTTTTGTGTGGAAGTTCTTAATCTTATGCTTCATGTATTAATTTTCATTGTATAAAATTTCACTTGCTCATTCATGCTTTATATAAATATGATGGCTTGTAGTTGTAATTTTGTTTTTCCTCATCAGTAGCATAGTATGAACTGGTTCTTAGACTGGTTTTCACTAAACCTATACTACAATCCTTGTAAGTTACTAAGTAAAGTTTCAAGTTCAAGTTCTCTCTCTCTTTCTGTCTCTCTATCTCTGTCTCTGTCTGTCTGTCTGTCTGTCTGTCTGTCTGTCTGTCTGTCTGTCTGTCTCTCTCTCTCTCTCTCTCTCTCTCTCTCTCTCTCTCTCTCTCTCTGAGTTCTCTCTCTCTCTCTCTCTCTCTCTGATATTTATAACCATTATGGTTGTGAACTTGTGAACTTATACAGACATTACAGGTGCAGTCTATTTCCATTTGACTTGAATGAGTCACCACCATCAGCAGGATAGGACTTTAGGAGACCCATGGAATACTTTTTATGTCTGCTGAGAACAGTAAAGGCGTACAATGTACCAGTTGACTGCACCTTGTCAGACTCAGGTGTGCCATAATAATTATGGTGGGTTGGGAGTGGGCATTCATAATACATTTTCGTTTTACCTCAGGTGAACTGAAACGACTCCTACATGTTAGACAACATGTAACTGGCAAGAGCTGCTGGTGTACTATTTAACCCCAACAAGGCTCAGTTTGCATGTGAAACAGTGCAGCTGAGGGCTTTGTTACTCATAGTTATACAAACAGAACAACATGCCCTGAAATTTGAGAACTTACTGAGATTGAGAAGCAGTGCTTACAAAACACGAACATGAACAGATAAAGGTTTGGTTTTTAAATTAAGTTAATCAAAATAGAACAGATCTAGGGAAATGTACTCACCTATATGATGAAATACAACCTGAAACAAACACAAATGCTTTCAACAGAAAGTCTTCGTCAGGTATAAGAAGATACATTATATAATAATGTTAAGTTAATCAATTTATAGCTACTGTACCACTGTTCTAAGCTGTGTTTAGGTGAAAAATAATACTAAATTTTCAAAATTTGAAACATATGTGACCCTACCTTCTGAAATGTGTCACATTAATACTTTTTTCTAATTTTCAGATAATTTAAAGTCACAGCCGCCACAGCAGCTCACTCTGAGAAATTGCAGTTTTCATCACAGTGCTTATTTTAATGGCAGTTGGCGTTTATTAAAAAGAAATGTACATAAGGAACATAATATTGTCTGATGTTAAAAGTTAAAAAGACTAGGCAAGCTGATTTTGCTATAAAAAAGAAAAGAAAAAAAGGGGAAGCTCCCTTTGAAAATAAGCTACAATGAGAAAATGGCCATCCATCTGACTCATTTGAAAAGGCAGGGTCACATGTTGTGTTTTACTTTTAGTATGGATTGGTTCAAGTATGTGTGGTGTATTTGATTTGATCAGATTTTTTTCCCCCATTGAAATATTGAGTTATCATTTGCACTTAGAGAACTTTAGATCATCATCATTATCATAGATCTATATTATTATACATGTCTATAGATGTGAATGCACATTTAAACTGAAGGTTAGAACAGTGTGTGTGTGTGTGTGTGTGTGTGTGTGTGTGTTTGTTTGTTTGTGTGTGTGTAGCTGTTGTTAGGGTCCTATAATATCATGGTGTAAGTGACACACTTGCATTAGTTGCAACTCATGTAAAAAGCTGGAAGTAAATTCATAAACTGTGTTGTATGGTTTTAAAAATTACATATGTACTGTTTTATAATATTACTAGACACAGTATTTCTTTGTCATTTCACCAATCAGGATGGCAACTGGCAATTGTTTAGAATATTTGTAAATAAATCAAAGTAAGTTCAAATAATTTTGTTTTAAGTCATTCATGCCAGGCAAGGCTTATGCATAAGGTGAGGGGCAGCTCATTGCAAATGTTCTCAAAAGCAGAGCTCATTAGCTGACACCAGTGACAGTGACACATTTTGATTGTGAATAATTTGTTTACAGGTAAATTCTGGTGTGTGTGTGTGGGGGGGGGGGGGGGGCATTTGTTTTTTGCATCATTTTATCTAATACTCAAGTTACTATCTTTTTGTTTGTAGTTTTATGCAGCCAGGTTTGTAGGCTTCTTTAGTTGACCAAATTCTTTGTTGAAGCAGCCTCAGATGTGGCCAACTAGTGTATTTGCATTTTTTTCTCCATATTTTTTTAAATGATGTGATTATTATGCAGTACTCTGTGTGTGTGTGTGTGTGTGTGTGTGTGTGTGTGTGTGTGTGTGTGGTGGTGATTTGTGTCTTTGGGCATTTTTGGTGTTGCATGTGTGGTGGGGTGTATTATATATATATATATTTTATTTTATATATATATATATATATATATGCATGTGTGTGTGTGTGAAGATGGAATGCAACTGCCTTAGTCACTGACATGGACATTTCCTTATATTCTACAAGTAATTGTGTTATTTACTGTGAAATTGTAGTTTTATTCTACTTGATGATACTCATGAATATGTATCACATTATTACAATATTAGATGCCGTGATTTGTTGCACATGAAACTCTCTTCTTCTTTTTTATTCAACATAAACCAGCTATTAGTAGTTATAATATGATGTAAGAACATTTTTGACAGGCACATGATTTTGATGAGTTTGAGTTTTATATCAAGAGGATCAAATATAGGCTTGACTCACATTGTCACAGCAGCTGCATTTGCAACATTAAAATAACACTGGAAAATACTGTTCAGTCCAGTTCCTCCAGAGAAATAGACTGTGTGATTATGGTTGCAACAGAATCAATGTTGTCTAGTTTGATCTTGATGAGAACCACAGACTTGGGGATGAGGTGGGGTGATAGGGTTGGACCACAATTATGGGAGCCGCATCACGCTTTGATCATGTTAAAACCCTGATTCTACCTTGAGGAGAAGGGGGGGTGGGGGGGGGGGCGGACCACATTTGTTGCTGCCACATTATAAAGGTGGAGTTGGGGGGGGGGGGGGAGACAAGAGAATGGAAGAGGTTGGGCTACATTGTTGTATTATTTTATTGACATTATTCATTTATGATTATTGATTGCAAGAAAATATATGACTGCTGCCCAGTTTGGCCTGGCTCAGATTTTTTGTGGGGGTGGTGTGAGGAGTTGGATGGCGTGATTATCGTATCATAATGAGAACAAAATCTGTCAATGTCGCCAGATTTTCCCCTAATCAGAACTGGGGCCGGACGTAGGCTAGCTGGAGTTTCACCACATGATTACCACACCACCTCATATAAACTGTATGAATGCTGTCTGATTTGGCCATGAGTGGAACTTTGTTTAGGCTGGATAGGGGTGGAGGTGGGGGGGAGGGCACTAATAGGACTGCATTGTATGATCGTTTCATGATTTACAACAAGAGTCATAAAGCTGGCAGATTTTGCCCTTGTTTGAAATGAGTAAAGAAAGAGTGGCATAATATAGGTTAGGGGTGGTATGATGATGGTCTGAGAGTTGGATTGCGCCAGTATCGTTCTTCTTTCTTATTGTGTCCACCACTCCAGCTACAACATTTGAAGACTGACAGTGTTGGTTCATGCTGGGCTGTTTTGGTGTTTCTATAATCCACCGAACTCTGACATGTACTGATGTAGCCTATGAACTGCAGGATCTCGTACGTTCTTGTGTGATCTTTTTGCATGCGTATACAAACTCTGTGAATGCTGCCTGAGTTGTTGGTTGGAAGTGGTGGTGGGGGAGTGCGCACGGGAGTTGTTCCTCGTTAACCACGCTTCAACTGGTTTAAGGTTCACTGCTTACCTGTCAGCACCTGTGGAAGAACTAGTCTATTTTGGGCAGCTGGTTTGATCGTTGACCAGGTGTTACCGATGTGAGAGCCAGATAAGAGACTGTCATTATCTGCAGGACACCTAATGTACCGTCAGTGACTCTGAATCCCTGCTGGATTGGCTCAGTCCAGGTTATTGGCTTTATGTGAGACTTGTCAGCCATGGTACATTTGGGTATCCGTCCACTGTGTGTGCGTGCGTGTGACCCGCGCGTGCCTCGTTCGTGCGTGTGTGAGTGAGTGAGACTGTCTAGTTGTCTAAAGCTGTATAAAAACTGACATTGAGGTTAAAGTCGGTGAAGTGTGTTTCCGTTCATTGTAGCTCGTTAGCCTACTCTGTGGGTGCGGGTGTGGGTGAAGCAGTGTGGATGTGCTGATTTATTCTGTTGATTAGTAATTTGCAGTTGTACGCATCTAGCGTTATCGTTTTCCTCGATATGCCAGCCGCATGATAAAAGTCCTAATTATTATTATTATTATTATTATTATTATTATTATTATTATTATCATCGACTGTTCTGAGGATACGGCCAAGATGAATATTATTAATTTGATGACAAAATTCCTATGCCACAATTTTGTTTTCTTAATTGGTTAATGTCAGTTACAAACTTTTGTTTTAGTTCGGCTCAGGTGAAAATTTCCTAATGACTTAGTTTTCGCACGCACGCTCTCTCTCTCTCTCTCTCTCTCTCTCTCTCTCTCTCTCTCTCTCTCTCTCTCTCTCTCTCTCTCTCTCCTCACACACACGCACGCACGCACGCACTGACGCGTACGCATGCTCACCTGTTGTAATGCATTAAACTGTAACACTGTAACCCGTCAGCAATGCATTAAACTGTAACACGAAGACAGTTGCGTGCGTTCGTAACATTATAATTACTTTATGTTTGCTCATGTGACGTTTACAAGAAACCAAACTCCTTTATGTCTGTTAGAAATACTGCGTTGAGGCGGCAAGCTAAGACTCTGTCTTTGTCTGTCTGTCTGTCTGTCTGTCTCTGTCTCTGTCTGTCTGTCTGTCTCTGTCTCTGTCTCTCTCTTGCCTCTGTCTGTCTGTCTGTCTCTCTCTCTCTCTCTCTCTCTCTCTCTCTCTCTCTCTCTCTCTCTCTCTCTCTCTCTCTCTCTCTCTCTCTTGTTGTTGCTTGTTTGTTTGTTGCTGTTTTCACCTTGGTCACTCCGATGCCAAATTTCATCACAGCCAAGCTGAAAACACAAAATCAGATGAAGTAATGAGGGGAGGAAAAAAATGCCCTGAGTCATAGTCCACTTTTACGTTTTTATGGTCAGATCGAATTGCCATATTCGCCTTCATTTCCAAAGTAAACAAGCGTCTGAGAAAAAAAATTAAGTGCCATTTTATATATTTCAGTTTGGGCAAACTATTTAGTTCGGTGGCATCCCGATCTATGTCTCTCTGGCCGTTTTTCTGTCAATGTGTCAATCTGTTTTGTCTGACTCAGGCTGTGTATGCCCGTTTGTCTCTCTCTCTCTCTCTCTCTCTCTCTCTCTCTCTCTCTCTCTCTCTCTCTCTCTCTCTCTCTCTCTCTCTTTCACCCTATTGAATACAGCTCGGAATTGAGAATACTATACAAATTATACAATAAAGAGCAGGGATATTCGGAATGATTCACAGACCTCTTCTTTGTGCTGTTCGTAGTACATGGGTGTTTACTATTTTCACACACACACACACACACACACACACACACACACACACACACACACACACGCACAGAGGCTAGCGGGGTGCTGTCTGAGCGAACAAAGAAGATCTATGGAGAGCTTGGAATTTTTATCGGTGCCGCACAGTGACTACGGTTGCAGCCGACGAGGGAGAAAGAAAGAAAAAAGAGAGAGAGAAAAGAGAGAAAAAACACTCACAAAAACAGAAGAAGAGCAAGAAGATATAGAACAGATATTTGCCATTACTCAGCACTGCAAGTGCACCAGGTGCTAGTTAAATATATCCACTTGATAATTTGTAGACGGATGTGGCCTGCATTGGTTCAGTTTGTCCCTTGATGGCAAACGAAAACAAGGTATTATTTCATTACTACTCTCGCCCGTTCCGACCTGCAGCATGGAGCAATTAGCTGCGCGGAACGTAGAGGAAAAGGTCAGTGCCGGGCTGAGAGTGAGAGCAACAGAAAGTGCTAATAGGGGAGGGGGAGATAAAGCCCTATGAGAGAGGGCCAAAGCCTTTCTGGTGAAACCCCCTCGTCACGCCTCGGGGCCAAGTTTGTCACTAATTCACAGCGGCACCGGTCACAACTGCAGGGCGATCTTAAAGGGTGTTTCTTTCGGTTCGGCATGTTGGGGTTACTTTCACTCAGCGGCAAGTAGGCTACAAACCTCTCGGCTCACAATACTGATCCCACCTACCCACCCCTGCACGCATATACACAGACACACACACACACACACACACACACACACACTCTCTCTGTGTCTCTGTCTGTCTGTCTGTCTGTCTGTCTCTCTCTCTCTCTCTCTCTCTCTCTCTCTCTCTCTCTCTCTCTCTCTCTCTCTCTCTCTCTGCAACACACTTGGTTCTCCTGCCCAACTAAAACTCAGAAAGTTACACTGTTAGTATTATACGTAATCATAGAGCGGGCAGGAAAAACTCACAGCTGTATGATTTAATATACTCAGTTAGTCAGTTTAATATATACTGATTTGCATTTGAAGGCGTAGTCACGTACATGTATGCAGGATAACAGTTGCGAGGGTTCATTTAAATCTGTCCTCAAAACCCATCGTTACCCCACTGATCACCGAACAGATTGTGTGTGTGTTGGAAGTGACGAGAAAGGCGTTAAGTATAGTAGTATACTTATATATAATTATATTTGGCAGGGTTTAATTGTTCTCTTAATTCTGTACACTTTTGTCACAGTCGATCCTGTTTTGTATTATGCTCTTTGGATTCAGGTTATGTGTGGGTGCTAACGTTCTTTTGCATTACGTTGCCAGTGGATAGCCTGTTGAACCCTCTTTTTTTTCTTCTTCTTCTTCTTTTTCTTTCTTCTTTTTCTTTCTGTGCTGTCTTCCTCCAGTCACATATCTTTATTTTCCTCTCTCCTCTTGCTGCTGTTTATTTTGCGAAGACTCCGCACAACACATTTAGGCGCAGAGAATTTGCAGAACAGTTTGAATACCAAAGACAGGAGGCTCAAAACACGTAGACTGATTCTTCCTTTCTCAGAGTCGCCAGTCGTTTCTGTATCCCGCCCCTAAAACACGTACTGACGTAGACTGATTCTTCATTTCTCCATGTCGTGAGTCGTTTCTATAATTATTATATCCCGTCCTCCAAACGCGTAGACTGATTCTTCTATTCTCAGTGTTGCGAGTTGTTTCTATATCCCGTCCTCCGAACACGTAGACTGATTCTTCTATTCTCAGTGTTGCGAGTTGTTTTAATATCCCGACCCTAAAACACGTAGACTGATTCTTCCTTTCTCAGAGTCGCGAGTCGTTTCTATTAATACCCGTCCTCAAAACACGTAAACTGATTCTTCCTTTCTCAGTGTCGCCCGTCGTTTTAATATCCCGCCCCTAAAACACGTAGACTGAGTCTTCCTTTCTCAGTGTCGCCCGTCGTTTTAATATCCCGCTCCTAAAACACGTAGACTGAGTCTTCCTTTCTCAGTGTCGCCCGTCGTTTCAATATCCCGCCCCTAAAACACGTAGACTGAGTCTTCCTTTCTCAGTGTCGCCCGTCGTTTTAATATCCCGCTCCTAAAACACGTAGACTGAGTCTTCCTTTCTCAGTGTCGCCAGTAGTTTCTATATCCTGTCCTCCAAAAACGCCATAATCACCTGTCCGACCTCCCAAAGAACGGCACTGACATTGGAAGAAAAGATGGTGATCTGGCGACGGAAGTCGTGCGTGATCAGTTGCCATAATTCAGTGCACACGTCACAGACTGACAGTCATGATTTTTTGTTCCCCCCTTTTTTCTTCTTCTTCTTCTTCTTTTTTTTTTTGAGTGGGGGGGGGGGGGGGGGGGGCATACTTTTAGTTACTTGGGACTTGATGGCTTTTGGTTTACCAGAAGTGGGAATCGACTCCGTTTCCGATAATTATGTTAGAGTGCTTACGTCAGTGCACACGTGCACGTGTGTGTAGGTGGGTAGGAGGGGGCGTGCATGCACACGTTTCTGTCTTTTCGTTGCAGGTAATCTGTCGTAAGGTTCTGATCCGATCTCTAGGACACTTTGAACACGCACAGAGGTAAGCGTCAAACTAATTTCGACATTGATTTTATGTAGTTACTATTTTTTCCGGTCTAAGTCGATTTGCACCGCATGGCGTCAGTGCCTTCATTTGCACTGATCATTTTGATGACTATCTGTTCACTTAGTCTCGGATATTCTGAAGTCCCACAGTCGAGATTTGGGGGGAGAATCTCGTTTGCCAAGACTTGACGGCGTTGCACTTTGAAGGAAACTGAAGATATTCAAATTAGATAGCACGAAACGCGACCACAGGCACACGGAAAAGCGCGCGGCGTGATAAAACATGCTGTCAGTGACTCAGTCTGATGGTTACTCTGATTAAACGGTCGTTTGGGAACAAGTTTGAATATGGACGCGTTTTCTTTTTCTGTGTAGTTATTTGTATGGTTGTGTGCTTGTACCAGCGATGAAGTGTCTGTTCTGTGTGGACTGTAGAAAAGAGAACGTGTTTGATTTGAGACAGTAGTTAACTCGCAGTCCCAACCGTTTTGACTCCATACTTAGACATTCAAACTCTCCCTCACACTCAACATTAAATCAAGCTGTTCCTGATGTCACCTACGTTCTGGATGTACTGCGATGCGTGACGGCCACTAAGGCCATGAGAAAACGGCATGTCTTTCAAACACGTGGGCGCCACCACACTTTTGTCGGACCTTACGACAGTGGGTGGAGTATTCCCTAAGTAAACATGGTGCTTAACGTCCACAGAAACCATAAGGCTTATTAGGGACGGGGAGAAGGGGGGGGGACATTATATACCTGGGGCTACACTTTCACCACCGGAATGACTTCTACATTAAGATGGGCAGTGATGAGAGTCATTTTAATGTTTCATTAATTGTGAGGGACACGGTCACAAGACAGTGTCCACAGACCACAACTTGTAAAGAGAAAGGAGAGCCGAAGCCGATTCGAACCGAGGCCCCTCTGCTTACCAGCCTAACGCCTTACCGCTAGGCCAAACCGGCTCACAAGAGTATTTCCTCTCCTAGCGACACATTAATATACACGTGCCAGGAGCTAACACTAAGGTGGGGACCAGAATCCAAGAGGTGGGAATGGCGAGGGTGAATCCCACCAGTGGACAGATATAAACCTGTTATTGTGAGTGTCGCCATGCCATATGAGTGATGGCTACTGTGAGTGTTACCATGCCATATGAGTGATGGGTACTTCTAGTTTACCGATGACCTGTTGCTGTGAGTGTCACCATGCCATTATGTGTGATGATTACTTCTAGTTGACCGATGACCTGTTACTGTTAGTGCTACACTGCAATATGAGTGATGGTTACTTCTAGTTTGCCGATGACGCCACTTTGTGTATCACGATTGTTCCATGTTCAGACCGTTCTTCAAAATCAGTTTTGGTTCTAGTCTGTGTTTTTGGTCTGTGCTTACATTGGAGTGATTTACTCTTTAAAGATGCGGCGCCCAGGCTGGCTGACGATGTATTGGAGTGATTGACTCTTTAAAGATGCGGTCCCCAGGCCGGCCGACGATACATTAGAATGATCGACGATGTGTTGGAGTGATTGACCTTTTAAAGATGCGGTCTCCAGGCTGACCGACGATGCATTGGAGTGATTGACTCTTTAAAGATGCGGTCTCCACGCTGGCTGATGATGCAGCTCGGGTCCGGTCTCTGTGTCAGCTCCAAGATTCGATTCCGCCAAGGGTTGTGGTTTATCGGGTCATCTGTGATGCAAATGAGACTGACAACGGTTGAGCGGGTGCGTGGATGAGGCCGGGAGCCAGGGCTTATCAACAGGCGCTTGACACCCACTTACTTGCTTTTGCTTGTTCCGCGTCTGCCACGCGAGTTTATCATCACTGACTCGCATGACGCATGTGATATATTGCGCGAGTCTTGTCTAGCGATCAGGCTTTCGTACGGTAGAAATACACCGCTGAAAGACTGCACATTGTTGCACTGTATGCTACACGCACGCCACGTTTACTGCTACGGTTGTCGATGCGCGGGATGTCTCTGGTTCTGCCTTGTTTTTTAATTTAAAAATAATTTTTAATCATGTTTTTTGTTGTTGAAATTATTGCAGTCTGCAAACGCCATGGCTCATTTTGCGTGCGAGTTTGTTTGACACTTTGTAATAAAAGCACATTGCACTGTTTTCCATCATTATTTCGGACACCATTCAGAGCGAAGTTTGACAAGCTTCAGTGGGTCCTACATCAGTTACCTCAACGATGCAGTTTATGATTGGAAAGGGGGGGGGGGGGGGGGTGTTAGTCGTGACCTACTCCAAAGGGAAATAATTTGTACGTTTAGAGGAATTAAACGGTTCTGTTATGTTTACACTATACACAGTTATTTCCTTGAGACTCCCCACCACACACAGACACACACACACACACACACACACACACACACACACACACACACACACACACACACACACACTGCGCCATGCCCCCGTTGTGTGTGTGTGTGTGTGTGTGTGTGTGTGTGTGTGTGTGTGTGTGTGTGTGTGATTTGCGTACTGATTAGAGGAAGACGAATTGAGATGTCGACCTTCAAGTATAACAGCAAAATCATGTTACGGCAAGTGCCTGTGGACTGATTCCATCGCAGCGGTCAGTTTGGTGAGGAAGCCGTGAGGTCGGCCGCTAATGGCCTGAGGCCTGCGACACACGTACAGCTGTCTAGCGCGGATCCTTCCACGTCTGTCTCCTCTTGTCCCCTGCTCTCTCCTCCCTTCATTTTCAGCATGGCTGCCCCCTCTTCTAAATGGGGACACAATTTTCCACGGGTGTTTGCGTGCTGGCAACGGCCTGTGAGACCAAATGTCAGACTGTTGAAAATACAAGACTCTCGGTGACGTGACTGCGTTCTTCAATTCACCTACTCCGGTACAGGTTTGACGCTGACTCATTGTCAGCCAGTTGCCATTGACATACAGACCCTCACTGACGTGGCAGCGTTGTAATGCCACCTGCACTAGCTCAACATTGCCCTCATGTCGGTCTGTTTTCGAAATGCAGACCCTCAGCTAATGATGTCATCAGCGTTCTAATTCCACTTACCTCGTGTCAGTAAGGTGAAATGCGGGCCCTCTATGACGTGGCTACTGTTCTAACGCTACATATACTGGTACAAGTCTTTCCATTGCCCTTATCGGCTCATGTCAGCCTGTTTGCCTAATGCAGACGTCATATATTGACGTTGGCAGCGTTTTGACTTCCATCACTTTCCTCATGTGAGCCTGATGAATTGCAGACAATCAAAGGCATGGCTGTAAAGGCACCTACCTCGGTAAAGTAAGTCGTGATGGTGCCGCAATGCCAGCCCGTTTAAATTATATTAACCCTCAGTGACGTCGCTGCGTTCTGTAAGTTCACTTACCTACCTCGGCACAAGTCGTGACGATGCTGCTGTGTCAGTCTATAGTTGAAGTACATTCAGTGACATGACTGCGTTCTAAGTTCACTGGTAAGTCTCGACGCTGCTACAATATCCAGCAGACGATTGTGACATGGCTGCGATTTTTAATTAGAGTTTACTTACCTACCTCAGCACAGCAAGTCTTGACGACGACCCGGTGGTGTCAGTGTTCGGGATGAAGGGATTGCGGTGTAGTTGAGAGAGGGAGATTGACTCATTGGCCGACTTTATGAAGTCTGTTACACAGGGGTGAAGACGCAGGCACGGATGCCTGCCGGGCAACTTGTCCTTGATAGAATTACTGATTGCAAAATATACATACAGCGAAAGAGATAAACTCTGTGTGTGTGTGTGTGTGCGCGCGCGCGCGCGTGCGTGTGTGTGTGAGGGGGGGGGGGGCGAGAGGGAGATTGTTTTAGAGAATGTTTTGTTAATCCTTCCTCCAGCTGCGTCTCTGTACGCAGGCGTGGAGGTATCGTGTTGGCTGTGCCATAATGCTATGTTCATGAACTTCATAATGAGAATGCACACGCATTCTGACTAGTACTGACGAGTATGTCTGTATGTGTATATTCAGATGAGATAACTACTGCCACACCATAAGAACGCCAGAATGCAGCACACATTTCTTCGGGAACAGATATTTGCGCTATGAGAGCATACCCCACATCAGACAACGTACAACAGTTGTTTAATATTAATCAGCTGGGATGGAACGGTAGTTACATTGCACCAAACACATTATTTCTTAGCGTGAATGTCTCGTTCTTGTTCTCATTCAAGTCCAAGTCAGAGAATGTACTACAGAAACGCCAGCATGAATCAGAGAGAGAGAGAGAGAGAATTGAGTGGCACAAACAGACCCAGAATAGATATTAAGCGGAATATATTTTTTAAATCATAAATGGTAGCGGATTGAGCGAATGTATAGAATTTATGAGACTGGGAATGAGACATAATTATTAGCTCCGAGGATGTGATTTACTCAGTGGAGAGTGTACATCAGTGACCATCGGTTCTTCACACATTTAGTCACCAAATGGCGGCTACTTCAGAAAACAAAAACAAAAAAGCAAACAGAATGGAACGACACCTTTCCTCCCTTCTTCGTTGTGTGTTTATGACGCGTGTACGTGCGCGCGCGCGGATGGATGCGTGGGGCGCGTGTGTGTATGTGGTTATCGGAGCCATTGTGAAAGCCGTCTCTCTCTCTCTCTCTCTCTCTCTCTCTCTCTCTCTCTCTCTCTCTCCCTCTCTATATACAATACATAATATATATATATATTATATATATATATATATATATTTATTATATATCCATATATATAATATAATATCAGCATGCCGGATAAGAGGTTGCGTTTTTTCCCGGCCAGGCGTGCGTGCTAGGGGTGACATAAATATCACAGTGCCAGCATAGAGAGCGCCATGCACGGGTAGAGTAGAGCTAGAGGATAGGAGTTGGCAACTTGTGTTGATAGCGTTATGGGACGGGGCCAGAGACTGTGCGTGGGCAGGTCAATGTGATTGGTCGTTGAGCGTCCTCGTCGCCTCCACAATCACATTTCTTGGCACTCAGCCTGGCATGCTCCATCTCCTCTCTTCTTACGCTTCCCTCCACGGATCTTGATCGCTCCTTCGCCAAGTGTGATGCTTGTTACTTTGTTGTTCATGGACTCAAACCGCATAGTGTTGAAGTGGGGCTTAAAGCGCATGGTGTTCAACCCGGACTTGATATGGTGTTCAGCTGGGACTTAAAGTGCAGGATGTTCGATTTTCTTCCTTTTTATTTAGTCTTTTCACATAAGTGATATTGGACTGATCTTACAGTTATTAAGATAAAAGCATATATCAGCAAGTTACACCAAAACAGTGACACAGCTCAAGAAAGGAAAAAGAACACACTTATTTGCAGTCGCAAAAACAAGCATACGTGTGTGTGTGTGTGTGTGTGTGTGTGTGTGTGTGTGTGTGTGTGTGTGTGTGTGTGTGTGTGTTCACTGGGGCTTAAAGTGCGTTGTGTTCAACTGGGGCTTAAAGTACGTGGTGTTCACCAGGGGCTTAAAGTGCGTGGTGTTTAGCCGGGGCTTAACGTGCATGCTCTTCAGCTGAGTACATAGTGTTGTCCTGGGTCCTGAAGTGCATGCTGTTGAACTGGGTCACAAACCGCATAGTGTTGTACTTTGTAGCACAGTGCTTGGTGTTGAACTAGAGCCTCTTCCTGTTACACTGCCCTTCCTTCCCCGCCTGTTATTGGCTCAGTCAGTGAATGCAACGGCACGAGGCGAAAGGAAACAGAACAATAGTAACAATTTATTAATGATAGGGAGTGAACATCTCAGTGCTAGTTCATAGTTATTACACTTCCTATGATTGTGCAGTCAGTTCCGTCCCTCTTCCAACTCCACCCACCCCTACCACCCTTCCCCGACGACCCTGGGTGATTAGGGGAATAGAATTCATTCAGTGTGTGGGGAAGGGGTCGCGATTGCCTCTATCACTCAATCAAGTGGGTTTTGCACTCCCCCGGTAATTGAACGGCTCGTCGTCAGTTGATCCTGCTACACCTATTTCAGACCGCCTCGATGTAGGCTTGCGGAAGATTTTTGTGCTATACGCTTTGCTGGGGTCTCAGATGGGTGAGCCACGACTTGCGGCAGAACGGCTTGGCATCAATCGAAATCCATCGTGGGGTGACCTGGGTGCAAGGGCTAGTCCCTCTCCAAACACCCCGGGGACCCCTCCAGCTGGCTAGAAGAGCGCCCTAACGTACCGCCAGCCCACTTCAAAAGCACGCTACTCCTTGCCGCCAGCGCTCTGAACCACTCGCCCCAAGCTCTCTGGAAGCAGTTAGGGGCAAAAGCACAACGCCGAGGCAAGGGTCTGCCTTTGTCAGCAGATTGGAAACATTAGATTTAATTAGTATTGGGGGTATTTTGGGCAGGTAGAGGGGCGGCCCGGTGCTATTTGCACGCCGCTTGCTACCTGTTCCTGGGACCTGGCTAATGTGCCGGAAAGGAGGGCGGAGGGAGGAAGCCTTACATCTGGCTCTTTACCTGTGTTGGCTCTAAAATGAAGACAGATGATGGGCCTCTTCAGTTGAAAGGGCAGGCGGCAGGAACAAAATGTAGAACGCAGGTTTCAAATGCAGGAGGAGAAACGTATAAAAGCGTGAATTTTTCCAAAGACAAGAAAAAACAAACATACGTGAAAGTAATTGAAGATGGGGACATAAGAATTTCACAGGCTGTGAGTGCCAGATGGTTTTTTTGTTGTTTTGTTTTCCCCATCTGTGCCTTGCGTAAGCATTTTGAAGTACGGGGTTTACGTAACGCACCCGCACGAACACACACACACACACACACACACACACACACACACACACACACACACACACACACACACACACACACACACACACACACTATACCTTTTCTATCCCAGTCTTCTTTCAGCTTGCTGGCTGGCTGGCTTTCCAGTTGATTACAGTACTTTCCTGACTGATCGACTTGCTGACTGCCGTGAAACAGGCTGGTGATGAGGGCTATGTCAGGTTCCCCCATGCCTGTCTAGTTCTGCAAACATGCATAGCTGAGTTCATTGTAGCGGACACTATGCTGTTAAATGCACAACCACTTGCATCTCCCTTCCTAACCCAGAAGAAGTGGTCCTAAAAAAGAAATGGTTTTCGATATGGGGGGTTAGGGGGTGTCATTTATGTGGCATTACGAACAGAGAACTTGCAGAAACGTGGCCTTTTCTGAGTGTAAAGTTTCGTATAAATAAGCAAGGAACTTACGGTGATGATACTGATGTTTTCAGGTTTGCCAGGATCCTCGCTCACTACCCGTACGTGGTCCTGTTGGTGGTGTTTGTCGTCACGGCGACATGTCTCGTGGTCTGCGTCACCATTCCAAAGACCCTGGACTTCAGGGAACCTACACTGGTAAGTGCGTCCATCTCTCTGTCTCTTCTGCATGGTCGTTTGTCAGTCTGTTTGCTCTGGTCTGTGTCTGTTCGTTGGGTGGTCTGTTCGCACTGGTTGTCTGCTATAGTCTGTCTGGGCTGTGTCTGTCTGTGTGTCAGTCTCGGCGTGGCTGTGACTGCCAGTGTATGAATAATCGGGGGTGGGGGGGCTGTTTTGACTTTTCTCCAGGGACAGCAATACAGTGAAACCTATCAGGAAGCAGTCACCTCTGAGCATTAAGAAGTTGTCTTTAAAACATCTATACCGGACGAATTTCATTCAGTGCCCAGTGTTCGAATACGTAATGTTGTCATAAAGCGGGTCCTTTTTTTAGGGGGGGGGGGGGGGGGGGGATCTTTCTATTAGTTATATCAGGTTGTACTGTAACGACAGGGTATGTTTTACGTGATGTGAAGCACTTTGCGAAAGTAAATCTTCTGTTTCTTAAAAAGGTGCAGAAGGATTCCCAACCTGAATTTTCTTAATACTTCAAGATAATATGCTTCCCAGAGAAGAATCATTTATATAAAATAAAAAATAAAAAAAAATGAAGAAGAAGAAAAAGAAGCATATACAATGGTAAATGTTCCATAGTTCATGTGTGTTTAACTGTTTGTGATAGGGTTTCGAACCCCGGGGCACAGACATCAGCAAACGAGTACGGACGTACCAGAGCATTATCGACAACATCGATGGCAAGATGGACCTGCAGCCTTTCCGCGCTGACCATCCCGTCATCGATAGTGGTGCTGGTGAGGTCGGCACGGACACCAGTGAGGATGCTGGAGGGAGTGGCGGGGGTACGGAAGAGGAGGAGGAGGAGGAGGGACTTGGCGCCGTCGCCATCGACGAAAACCAGCCATGGAGTACCATAGCCAGCAACTACTTCTGCGGTTTGCCCAGTCAGTATTGTTGGTCTTCGCTGAAAATTATTTATGGCAAAAACGTTAATGCTGGTGTTTTCTCGGGTAGTTTTTGTTTAGCGTAAAATAAAAACAACGGTATCACCACAGTCTATTCAGAATTTTAGTTGCTTTTAAACTCCGCATGATGACCTCCATTTAGTTCTACATGTTCGTATCGATTTTGTGCTGATTATCTTGACCTGGGCCATTTTAGAAGAGTTTTAAAAAGTAATGAATGTATTAATATCCAATTTTGAATGGTAGCCACCCTTGGTTTCGCGCGTGGGGGTGTTTAGACCTCAGACATGTCTCTTGAAAGCTGTCACAGTAGCTCTCTGATGATTGGGTGACAGCGTCAGTATCGTTAATCGATTTTCAGTCTTTTGCCCTGTTTTAACTCTTCAGAATGTATACTATATCCATGAGCGGGCAAAATGACACCGCATACCTTTCTTCAGTGACATGACCTGGAATCTTTAGTATTGGTTTGAAACTTGCTTCCTCGTTAGTAAATGTAACATGAGTACACTTCTGCTGACATGCCTGTTTGCCTGAATTAAAAATGCAGTCGACAATTATAGGTTGATATGAAACAAATCACTCAACGCGGACATTAATGTATAGCTCGATGTTATTGTATAACTGGTATTTGTTGTTAGTAAATTAGAATGGAAATCAGAGAACGATTCGAGTCTCGATGTTGTCTTCAACCATTTCTGTTTCTGATCCAGGAAAGGAGTATGTGCGCGTCATGTACAAGTCGGAGGACGGCGGCAGTTTGCTGAGTGCCGAGAAGCTTAAGACCATTTGCCGCCTGGAGGAGGAGTATTACGACAAGTTCAGCGGCTATATATCCTCCTGCGAGATGCCCTGCCCCGACTGCCAGCGCTGCTGCCGTCGTCTCTCGCTCCCCAACTTCGTGGCGCTGCTGGCGAAGAAGACGTCGTGCCACAACATCACTGACGCCGACATCGGAAAGATCTTTCGCCTGCTCACCGGCTGCGCCCGCTACTACCACAACCTCACGCTGGGCCCCACCTGCGGGTCGCTGCCCGAGGAGAAGGTGTGGTACGGGGGGTTCGAGCAGCGGCAGGAAGCGTGTCCAGGTGTGCCGCGACGCTGCACGCGCCGTAACCTGGTCTACACGGTGCTTCACTACCTGGTGGATCACCAGTTCCTCAGCCGACCGGCTGTGCCCAAGTCTACGCCTCCTCTGACCTACGTGGCCACCTTCCTGCCTGTCGCCGCCAGCGAAGCCAACGTGGGTCTGTACCAGCACCTGGAGAGTCTGCCTCGCGTCTTTGAAGGAGTGGAGGTAGCAGGGGCATACTTCGACGTCAAGTACCGCCTGTTCGAGAAGTACCTGGTGGCGGATTCAGTGTGGCTGGGTCTGGGTGGGGGCTTCATCTTCCTTGCCATGTGGGCCTACACCACGTCCATCTTTGTCACCTTCATGACCTTCCTCTCCATCTTCTGGGCGCTCGTCACCGCTTATTTCCTGTACACGTTCGTCTTTGAAATCGCTTTCTTTCCCTATATGAACATGATCGCCGTCGTTATCATGATCGGCATTGGCACCGATGACCTGTTCATCTACTGCAAGGTCTGGCACCTGGCCAAGTCTGAGAAGAATAATGGCGTTCTGGAGAAGATTATTTGTGACACACTACGCCATTCTGTGCTGTCCATGCTCGTGACAAGTCTCACCACCGCAGCAGCATTCTACGCTAATTATATCAGTGACATCACAGCCATTCGCTGCTTCAGCATTTACGCGGGCACAAGCGTGGTGTGTAATTTTGTGTTGACAATAACGTGGATGCCCGCATCCATTATGCTATACGAGAAATGGTGCAACTTCTACATGTGCCGGCGGGCGGAAGTGTACACGGGGGAGTTCAGCATCTGCCACTGCGTCTGCAAGGTCCCCTACAAGCTTTACTACCTCATCTGTGAATGGTCGCGAGTGTTCTTTGAACAGATTCTGCCCTGCCTTGTGATAAAGCTTCGCTACCTGTGGTTATTTTTGTATGGGTGTTTAGGTATTTGCGCCGTCATCGTCATCTTCTACTACCCGCGCCTCAAACTCCCTTCCAGCAAGAAATTCCAGGTATTCAATGACCAGCACTTACTAGAGAAGTACGACTTTCAGTTGAGGAGTGTGTTTGGTTTTGAAATGATGAATGAAGACGACACTCCCAATTTCCCCGTTACCATCGTGTGGGGCGTCCATCCTGCAGATTACGGGGACTACCTTAACCCCAAAGATAAAGGTGCTCTCGCATTCGACGATGATTTTGACCTCACGGCGGCAGATTCGCAAGTGTGGGTGCTGGAGTTTTGCCGGCGGTTGCGGCGGGCCGAGTTCTACCAGCACACCCATGGGATGCAGCTGACAAACTGCTTCCTGGAGAACTTCGTCAAGCGCTACATGAAGCGGCCGTGCAGCGCGGACATCGCCAACCAGGTGTGCTGCAACAACACCCTCTTCCCTTTCCCCAAGCAGGTCTTCCTGGAGTGTCTCACCCGCTACATGCAAGACCTGCCCAATACACCCGGGGTGCACTACTCCCACCACTCCCCGGGACCTCGCTTCCACGACGGTCACGTCACCGCTTTCGTCGTCCAGTTCCAGAGCGTGGAGCGTTACTCGCACGACTACCAGCGCGTGCAGTCCTTCTACACGCGCGTCAACCGCTGGGTGACGGAGGAGATGCTCAAGGCTCCCAAAGAAATGCGCTTCGGTTGGTTCGTCAGCTACCTCGACTTCTACGACCTCCAGCACAGCCTGGTCTCCGGCACGCCGCTGGCGCTGGGCGTGTCGCTGGCGGTGGTGGCGCTGGTGACGTTCTTCACCACGCTGAACGCCCTGATTAGCCTGTACGCCATCGTGACCATCGCCTGCATCATCGTCGTCACGCTGGCCTCCTTGGTGCTGCTCGGCTGGGAGCTCAACATCCTCGAGTCCGTCGTCATCACCGTGGCCATCGGCATGTCCATCGACTACACCCTGCACTACGCCGTCGCCTATCGCCTGGCCCCGGACTTTGACCGCGAGATGAGGGTGGCCTCCTCCATCGGCCGCATGGGCAGCGCCGTGGCCATGGCCGCTCTCACCACCTTCGCCGCGGGGGCCTTCATGATGCCTTCCACGGTGCTGGTGTATCGCAAGTTCGGGACCTTCCTCATGCTGCTCGTGTCGGTGGGCTGGGTCTACTCCACCTTCTTTTTCCAGTCGCTGCTGCGGGTGATGGGGCCGCAGGGAGGCTTCGGCCAGTTCCACTGGCCCGCCTCCGATTGCTGCGGGCCCGCGTCGCGGGAGCGGGTGGACAAAACCATCTACGCTTTCTCCGAGTCCACCCTCAGCTCCTCGTCGGCGAACCACGCCAGCAGCACGGAGACGCACGAGCTGGAGCCGCTGACAGACCTCCACGACTCCACGCCACGCTTGGTCTCCCACCACCCCGTCCACCACTGCTCCTCCCACCACCACCACCCCCACCACCACCACCACCTACACCACCATCACCGCCCTCGCTCGCGTGGTGTGTACACGCAGGTGCGGACCAACGTGGAGATGGGGGAGGAGGACAGCAATGTAAATAACGGCAGTGATAGAACAGCGGCGATCCCGGCGGCGGTGAAACGAGAAGCCGTAGTTAGTTTCCAGTCGCAGACTCCGCAGAGGGAGTTGGACCAGAGCGAAAGGACGTGCAGCGTGTCGGAGGAGGACAGCGGGGTGGTGTTGGCGCGGACCGATCAGTCCGAGTCGCCTGCCCACACCGCTCCCACTCCGGAGCAGACCCGCAGCCAAAGTCCAGCGGTGACCGTCGTGCGGCCAGTCTCCGCCGACCTTTCACACGAAGGATTCCCCCAGACTGTCCAAGTGTTGTAACCTTGAAATGTGTTGATAAACAGGTCAGTTGTAGACAGGTTGACTTCAGTGTAACGCTACCCATTTGGTATTATTAAAGTTAACAAGTGATTTTCAGGAAAGATGGAGTCAGTCTAGTTGGTTGGTTTTATGATCTAGGGAAATTTACACAACGCATTGCCTCTTGCTCAGGCTCAGGGCGGTAAAGGTAATTCTGCCTGTATCAGTATGGAGTCTTGTCCTGTTTCTTTTTTACTCTGCAATCCAGGGAAAGCAGCTGACGCGGATCCAACCCTCCGGCTGAAGCAGGATGAGGGACCTTTGTGTTCAAGTTATTCCTAGTTAGTTCTGGTGCAGATTCGTCAGTGCCTGCGTCACCGTCTTGTGTACAGCACACACTAAGATCAGTGTGCATGCTGATCAGGTGAAAACCCCATTCCCGTGTTTCCAAAGCCTAACAACCAGTGGTGCCGAAATGTACGTAAAGATAGATTTTAGTAGCATAATGCATTCTGTTGCTGTTTCTGGAGAGGGATGATGGTCTCTCTTAAACATAGGGCCGAGCGTAAAACACTGTCAGCCCGTATTCATCACCTAATACATGTAGTGTTATATTGAGGTGAACCTGTCGTTTATTCCTGCACTGTTATAAAAGTACTACTGGATCAAAATACCAGCTGGAGCGTTTATGAGGTATGAATTCCTTTAAATGTATTGCTCTTGTTTATACCTTGGTTTTTAATTTGTATTGTTGATTGATATTAAGACGTGGAGAGAGGCAGTGTGTGTGTGTGTGTGTGTGTGTGTGTGTGTGTGTGTGTGTGTGTGTGTGTGTGAGCTGATTGTTCCCATTGCAGTGTTGTTCTTGGAGCACATGTATACACGTAAATTCGGGTTTTTTGTTGACTGCATACAGTTACTACATCGTCGTTTGTTGCTTAATTTGAACTCGGCTTTGCACTTATTTATACGTATACGTTTTGCATGTTAATAAATTATTTACAGGATATTGATCCATGAACCTCAGTGCTCTGGATGGAGAAGCCTAAATACGTCATACAGGGTCATAATCATTGGTTAAACGTAGAGTGATGATTGTTGATGGCTGTTTTTTGTGGACACACCACAAACTATATTTTTGTCCAAGACAGCTGAAGTGTTTTTATTCACTGTATGTACGAATAATGTCAGTTTGGTGAAACCCTGTATTATCATAATCTGTACAGTTACCTCCCCCGCCCCCACTCCCAACTCCACAGGCTTACCCTCTTCTCCTACGTTCTGCAGCCAACCGCTGACACTTCTCCAGGATGCGTTTTTTGGATTGACTTTGTGTGTGTGTGTTTGGGGTGGGGGTGGGGGTGCGTATGAGTTACAAGTTGTGTTCCCTGTTTGGCCAGTTCTGCTTACATGACCAGTTTGTGTATGTGTCTACGTGTGTTACAAGTTGTGTATGCAGTTCAACCTGTTCTGGGTAAATCACCAGTGTGTGCCCGGGAGGGGGGGGGGGGGGGGGGGGGGGACGTTGCTAAAGAGAGAAGGGGGTGGGAAGAGGAGTTGGCAGAGTGTGTGAATCTCTGTTTATTGCACTGGTTTGAATTTTTTACTTGGCTGTGAAAAAGAAATGACCGTAATCATCCAACACAGGAACAAATGAGTGACCCAGTCAACGAACAGTTGAAACAAATGAATGAATAAGTGAAAGAACAAATGAGTAAATAAGCCTGTAAAGTAAGATTAAAAAACAAAGCCTACTAAATCAATGAATCTCATGTGTCTTTCCCTGTACTGTGGAAAATGACCTAAACCTACTCACGGGAAGCCAGTGTATGGAACGGTAAAGCATAGTGTAAAAGTAGGTCAAATTGACCAGTACGGTATTTGCATAATAATGTGTAGTGAACAGTGACTGTAGCCTTCAGTTTAGACGGTGCAGGATGGCATCTGAGTCCTCAGGAAAGCTAATAAGTGACCCAGCATATCCCGTTTCTCAGAACTTTCCCCAAAGATGCCTTACTTTAACAGTTTAGTTCCAGTGGTTGTCTGATGGCGGTGCGTGAACGTAGTCCTAATCTGTTTGTCTCAAACGCATTGGTGTGGAGTAAGAAGGATTTTGAGTCGAACCGAAAACAACAACAACAACAAACAAACAAACGGATTATCGAAGTCACCCTTTATTCCCCCCCCCCCCCCCCCCCCCCCCCCACCCCCCCCCCCCCCCAACACACACACACCAATCATTTTGACTGAAAATCCCAAAAGTGAAAAACTAAATCCATTTTTGATATATCATATGTGTCCCAAACACATTCATTTAGAGTAAAGGGGAAAAAATCCAAATCAAACTTTTTTTCTTCTTTTTTTTGAACGATAGGTGAAAAACTGACAAAGGAGGCCATTATTCAAGTTTTCACCGAAAAACGGATGGCAAAATCTTTGTCAAAAGTACACGGATGCACACTCACACGCACACAGACATAACCACACACACACACAC
The DNA here is from genome assembly GCA_018857735.1 of Alviniconcha marisindica. NCBI lineage: Eukaryota > Metazoa > Mollusca > Gastropoda > Provannidae > Alviniconcha > Alviniconcha marisindica. The sequence goes on along the minus strand of JABMCL010001817.1, from coordinate 338,831 downwards.
ACACACACACACACACACACACACACACACACACACACACACACACACACACACACACATAAGGTGATCTAATTTTGTTTACTTCCGTTTTGGTTCAACTGGCAACTGATAGAAACAGGACTTTGTTGTCTGTTTCCTTTTAGCGAAGATAAAAATAATACAAAACTGGACTTTGGTATTCGTTATAATTAAGTTTTGTCCATTGAAAGCAAAATTTTAAAACTGATCTGCGCTAACCTATTTTCATTTAATCAGTAAAAAAGGAAATGAAAAACGGATTTTTTTTGCTGCTCTTTTTTTACTTCAGGTTTTAAGTTATATTCAAGAAACTGTTTCTGCCTCAGAATCCTCCTTACTTCCGCGCATGTATCGACGTGTTTAAAAAGATATCGATTTGGGACGATGTACACGGATTCATATCAGCACTTTCTGTTGTAAAGGTAGATCATTCATCACTGTCTTTTCCTCCCTCCCTCCAGACGATCTGTGACCAGTGGCTGCAGAAGAAGTCATTGTCAGATAGCATTACTTGCAGAAGACATTATCATCAGTGTCAGATAGCATTACTAGCAGAAGACATATTCTCAGGTAATACTACTTACAGAAGATATTATCATTATTCTGAGATAGTACTACTTGTAAAAGACATTATTATTATTCTGAGATAGTACATTATCATTATTCTGAGATATTCAGGGTTCGTATTAACCGACGTTTTCCGGTATTTTACCGGTTAAGATCAGCATATACCTAAAACCAAATCAGCAGTCGGTCAGATGTATCGGTTCTTATTTTGCTTGATCGGTTCTCAGAGAACTAAAACTAAATAAATTATCGCAGCAGAGAGATAGAGAGGGTGCGTGTGGTGTGGTAGTGGTGGTGGTGGTGGTGGTGGTGTGTGTGTGTGTTCTAGATGGGGAAGGAAACAGGGTGTTTGCTAGCAGAGCTCTAGTAGTAGGATCTATAGATTGTAGTGTATCCGACCGGTTACAGTGATTGTCTGACCGGTTTCTGTGAACCACTTTCGCTACCTTCTTGATGTCACACCGGTCTGAAAAATGTCGGGCGCTATCACTGATTATTGTCGGATAATACTACTTGCAGAAGACTTCATTGTTAGATAGTCCTACTTGCAGACGACATTATCATTATTATCGGATAGTATTACTTGCAGGACATCGTTATTGTCAGATACTACCTGATAATGACGCAGAAGATACGTGTATTACCAGATAGTACTACTTGTCGATTTCCCCATCAACTACAAAATCAAATTTCTTTGACTTCGTTTTGCGTTCTTTTATATATTCTGTATGTTTCGGTCACAGTTGTACTAGCATCCTTCGCCCCTCCCTCCCCCCTCCCGCCCCCTCCCTTCCTTCGCTCCCAACGACAGGGTACGGAATGGTGGCGTAGTGGATCAGCTGGCTCGGGATCTTGTTGTTTCTTTAACCCCTTCACTGCCATGATGTCGCTTGAAAACGACCAGTAAAGTGCGAAATTTGAAACATTTAAGACTTTTTGTCTCCTTTTTCGCACTGGCATGTGAAAAGACTTTCATCACAATGCATAGCATTAAAAGTAGATGTATTATAGAACCAGAAAATATACTGGTTGCAGGCACGTCCCCACATCTTTCAGCCCGGAAATTTTACAGGCTGGGGTAGTGAAGTGGTTAAGGACTGTAATCTCTGGTCGACTGTGGTATTCCCCATGTTGTATTTATGTTTGGAGTCCGTTTGTAGGTCTGATTGGGTATAGTGTTACATGAAAAGAATTTAAAGAGATGCACTAATTTACTCTGTATTTATGATTGGAGTCAGTTTGTAGGTCTGATTGGGTATAGTGTTACACACATGAAAAGACTTCTAAGAGATGCATTAATTTACTTTGTATTTATGGTTGAAGTCAGTTTGTAGGTCTGGTTGGGCATAGTGTTACACACATAAAAAGAGTTTTAAGAGATGCATTAATTTACTTTGTTTTTATGATTGAAGTCCGGTTGTAGGTCTGATAGGGTACAGTGTTACATACATAAAAAGAGTTTTAAGGGATGCATTAATTTACTTTGTATTCATGTTTGAAGTCAGTGTGTAGGTCTGACTGGTATCGTGTTACACATATAAAAAGAGTTTTAAGAGATGCATTAATTTACTTTGTATTCATGATTGAAGCCCGTTTGTATGTCTGATAGGGTATAGTGTTACACACATGAAAAGAGTTTTAAGAGATGCATTAATTTACTTTGTATTCATGTTTGAAGTCAGTGTGTAGGTCTGACTGGTATCGTGTTACACACATAAAAATACTTTTAAGAGATGCATTAATTTACCACAGTGTGTGGTGGACCTGAGGTGACCCAGTGCGGTTGACAGGACCCGATTACTAACAAAACTTCCATTTCATTTGTCGCAACTGTACAGCTGCACCTGCTATGGTTTTAATGAGTTCAGCCAGTCTTCTTTCTTTAGTCTCCAGTAAATGATTAATTCATTTCTTTGATTTTTGCTCCGTTTAACTGAATTGATTTCAGTGTTATTTTGATTGCTACCTTGACATAAAAGCTGAAAACATTTCGAGCGTCTTATGGAAACTGAAACTTCTCCATTTACAATTTCTTACAACGTTCCTGATGGTTTCTTTGTCAGATTCATTTGATGTGTGTGTGTGTGTGGTTGTGTGTGTGTGTGTGTGTGTGTGTGTGTGTGTGTGTGTGTGTGTGTGTGTGTGTGTGTGTGTGGTTGTTGTGGTTGTGGTTGATCGCTTTTATATAGTGCTATTCTCCGCTCTCGGGCAGACTCTCTGGGCTCTTGTCGTAAGCGATTCAGTACGAGTGTCGCTTTTTTTCTTTCTTTTTTAATGTTTTTGAATATCCATTGAACTGGTGTACACAGCACTATTTGGTTGTTACATGGGTGATGCCACGTGAAACTGCTGCTGTCTCGACGCATGTTATGTGTACACCATACAACCATGCACCAGTCTACAGTGTCACTTCATTCCAAGCATCATAGGTAGGGTGCATATAGATATGTTTAGGTGTAACCTTCCACCTGCACTTTTGACAGAATGACCGGGATCGTTTACTGCGTTCACACTGCGGTGGATCGGATACCGAAATGAGAGCGCATGAAGCACACTCCAAACCTGGCTTTCCGGCACCTACCTCCAAACTCTGCCAGATTTGGTTACGCCACCGAAGGGACGCTCTTTTATCGCCGCGCACCTGTCAACCCACGGTGTCAGCGCCCTCCGAAAGGCTTGGGTATTAATAGAACTGTGAAAGCAACATAGAGTCGAAGCACGCAGCTAAACATGAGGTCGCACCGCCCCGGGTAAGCTGCTTGTTCTCTCCTGATTCCAACGATTCTGGGTTGGTTTGTTCTGGTGCAAGAAATGGGTACGATTACAAAAGAAACACCCGATATAATTTGTTCTGGTGCAAGAAATGGGTACGATTACAAAAGAAACCCCCGATATAATTTGTTCTGGCGCAAGAAATGGGTACGATTACAAAAGAAACACCCGATATAATTTGTTCAGGTGCAAGAAATGGGTACGATTATAAAAGAAACACCCGATATAATTTGTTCTGGTGCAAGAAATGGGTACGATTATAAAAGAAACACCCGATATAATTTGTTCTGGTGCAAGAAATGGGTACGATTACAAAAGAAACACCCGATATAATTTGTTCTGGTGCAAGAAATGGGTACGATTATACAAGAAACACCCGATATAATTTGTTCTGGTGCAAGAAACGGGTACGATTATAAACGAAACACCCGATATAATTTGTTCTGGTGCAAGAAACGGGTACGATTATAAACGAAACACCCGATACAATTTGTTCTGGTGCAAGAAACGGGTACGATTATAAACGAAACACGCGATATAATTTGTTCTGGTGCAAGAAACGGGTACGATTATAAACGAAACACCCGATATAATTTGAGTTGTCTGTTACAAACGTACCGCTGTTTGAACGTTAACGCCCACGGAGGCCTATGGCGTAACCAGTGGTAGCAGTGGTTGGAGGAAGGATGTCGTAAACCAGTGCTTGAAGTTTGCACAGAAAGTTGACCCTGGAGAAGAACATTCTCCCGCCGCTCCTGCCGGGACTTGAACCCGCGACCTTTCCATCAGAGTCCGGCGCTCTAGCGTTGAGTTATCCCCGCTCCTCTGTGTGTGTGTGTTGGGGGGGGGGGGGGGGGGGGGGGGTGAGCTTGCGTACGTGCTTGCGGGTGTGTGTGTGTTTGTATGTGCATGCGTGCGTGCATGTGTACGAGTGTGTGTGCGTGTGTGCGTGCACGCGCGCGCGCGCGCGCGTGTGTGTGTGTGTGTATGTGTGTGTGCGTGTGTGTGTGTGTGTGTGTGTGATTGTGTGTGTGTGTGTGTGTGCGTGTGTGTGTGTTATTTTCTTGAACGTTTACAAAATACATGTATAACCCTTTTTGTACGTACATCTTTAAAGATATATATTTATCCTCGCTGAAAGAAACACCTGAAAAGGTCTTTAAGTCCGTGAGAAGAAGCAGCAGGCCCCGCACCCCCACCCCATCCCCTGTCCTTCTGCGCCATCCACCGACTGATTATTGTTCCAGGTTTCTTTCTGTGATCTATCTTTTCACTATCAGCTATGTGCATCAACATGAAATAATCACCTGGTGTCAAGTGTCTGTGAGAAACAAGGCACAGTGGCTGGGACCGTGGCTAAGATGTGAGCGCTCAGGGCGTTGGTGAGCGCATGATAAATGTACATTATTATTATTATTATTAGGACGCGGAAATTCCGAATGATTGTGAGGTTGAGGGGACCTGGTAAGAACGTGAACACAGTCGGATGTGTATTAATTAGCAAGCTAGTTTTGCTTGGAATCAGTATATTGTGTAGTATGAATCCTTCACTCTTGGAGGAAATCTCACTCTTTTAATTCAAGTTGAAGAGTCTGCAGCGGCTAAATGCGCCCACGTGGAAGTAGAAGCTAGAGCTGCTGCATGTTTTGATGGTGTTCTTGGGGTTGGCACTTGGAATTGGCGTATGTAGTAGGAATCATTGTCTTGGAGGACTATGGAAATCACACTCTTTTAATTCAAGTTGAAGGGTCTGCAGCGGCTAAAAACGCCCCCATGGAAGTAGAAGCTAGATCTGCTGCATGTTTTGACAGTGTCCTCGAGGGTTGGCACTTGGAATCAGTGTATGTAGTAGAAATCCTTCAGTCTTGCACTATGGAAATCGCACTGTGGACAGCGCAAGTCGAGGAGCATCGTCAGCGGTGGTGATGTAGAGCTTCATGTCCTCGGATGTCGGTTGACATATTAGGGACAAACTGGGACCAATGCGTAAGCATGGTTCAGTGTTGCTTTACGTCCACAGAAACCGTAAGGCTCATTAGGACGGAAAGCCCAGGACGACCACCTCGACTGTCACACAGCTCCTGAACTCTGACCTCTGCAGCAGGTAAGACCTTGACCATATTGTTTACGTCCACAGAAGCGAGGTTGCTTATTAGGGACGGGGACAGGAGCGGGGGGTGGGGGGGGGGGGGGGGGGGGGAGAGTGAAGGCTCCACCGCGGATACCGCCCGAAAAAGACCGGAGAGACTGTGGACCGCATCCAGAACAATGGAAGTGTTAAGGCGGTGTCCCCTCGCCATTGCGCAGCGACTAGTGCACCGCGCAATTGCTTGGGCAGAGTCACAAAGACAATGTCCGTTGCACTGCTGTTGAGGAACAACTCGAAGCGAAAGAAGTCCAACTTTCGCAGCCCAGCTCATGTTCTCTTCTGGGCTAACTTGAAGGTCCAGCTCCACCTCCCTCCTCTAGATCTCTTGATCTTTTGATCTCGCTGGAACCTTGGAGCAGATAAGTAAGTAAACATGGTGCTTAACGTCCACAGAAACCATCAGGCTTATTAGGGACGGGGAGAAGGGGGGAAAGAGGGTATGGAGGTGGGGAGGAAAGGGAGATTATATACCTATTGCTACACTGTCACCACCAGAATGACTTCTGCATTAAGGTGGGCAGCGATGAGAGCCATTTTAATGTTTCATTAATTGTGAGGGACAAAGTCATAAGACAGTGTCCACAGACCACAACCTTTGAAGAGAAAGGAGAGCCGAAGCGGATTCGAACCGAGGTCCCTCTGCTTACCAACCAAACGCCTTACCGCTAGGCCAAACCGGCTCACATAGCAGATAAGATGATGATGATGAAGTGATGCTTAATGTCCTCAGATGTCAGTTGACATATTAGGGACAAGCTGTGACCAATGCCGAAGCATGGTTCAATATAGCTTTATGTCCACGGAAACCAGGCTCGTTAGGACGGACAGCCCAGGACGGCCACATCGACTCTCACACAACCCCTGAACTATGAGCAGATAAGATCGCCCACATGGAAGTAGGAGCTAGATCTGCTGCATGTTTTAATGGTGTCCTTCGGGTTGGCGTGTCCACTCATTTAGCCACCTGTCCTCTCCGGGATATACGTGTCCTGCAGGCGCTGTCATATGCAGCTACCTCCCAGGCGTCCACATGATAATAATAATAAATAATAATAAGAAGAAGAATGAAATATCAGTGTCAACCAAGCCATGGTGTTGGCAAGTTCGGGTTGTCGGAACTAAAAGGGAGATCATTCACAAGACATGCCGTCAAAAATGGGCGTTATCTGGATCAGTTCTTTCCCCTGTCGTCGCAGATGGTTTCCCTGTCGTCGGTGGCTTTTGAATGTTTGTCCTGTATATGTGCATGCACCTTTGTGTGCGCCTGCGTCAACCGTTTTTACATCCACATGCATGCGTGTCAACACGTTAGTGTATACATCTCTGTGTGTTGTTTGTGTGACTGCATTATTCAACGGGTGCATTTGTCGGAGCGATCAGTGCCGGCAACAGTGGCGGCTGGTGGGTACGAGTAGCGGAAGCAGGCCTCCATTACTTCTCTGGCATGTCTGGTCGGCAGGAAGTGTGCGGCAATTAATTGATCTGTGTTCTCTTGAACCTGAATGCTGAATGTTCTGCCAACACTGAGCATTGTGACATTGTCTTTGATTGTCTGCCACTGAGCACTGTCACATTGTCTGATTTTCTGACACTCTGAGCACTGTGACACTGTGTTCGATTTTCTAACACTCTGAGCATTGTGACATTGTGTTTGATCATTTGACACTGAGCACTGTGTCGTTGTCTGATTTTCTGACACTCTGACTGAGCACAGTGACATTATGTTTGAGTTTCTGACACTCTGAGCACTGTGACATTGTGTTCGATTTTCTGACACTGAGCATTGTGACATTGTGTTTGATTATCTGACACTGAGCACTGCCACATTGTCTTTGATTTTCAGACACTGATTCTGAGCACTGTGAGATTGTGTTTGATTTTCTGACACTCTGAGCACATTTGCATTGTCTTTGATTTTTCTGACACTCTTAAGCACTGTGAAATTGTGTTTGAATCTCTGACACGCGAAGCACTGTGACGTTGTCTTTGATTTTCTGACACTAAGCACTGTGACATTATGTTTGAATCTCTGACACTGAGCACTGTGACATTGTCTTTGATTTTCTGACACTGTAAGCACCGTGACACTGTGTTTGAATCTCTGACACTGAGCACTGTGACATTGTCTTTGGTTTCCTGGCGCTTTGCACTGTAACATTGTGGTTGATTTTCTGATACTCTGACACTGTGTATAATGTTCTGAGCACTGTGACAGTGTGGTGGAGTATCTGGGAAGCAATGGGAAGCAGCCCAATAGGTGCATCAGTGGCCCTCTCCGTCAGTAGAACACTTCCAGTCACAAGGTATTAAAGGGTATTAAACCTGCATTTCTTTTCCAAAACTCCGAACTGTTGCAGCCTGGACTGTGTGAGATTACTGCTGAAATTTACGCGGTAGTTTCGACAACAGCTCGATCTTCTCAACACAAGCCCTGTTGATGTGTTTATAGGCTGTCGTTGGCTGTAGTACCTTTTTAACTCCAGTTTTATTGTTAGGCTTTGGATGTACCATGCCCCCGAAGAATATATGTTAGCCCCACACTAGAGGTGGGCATGAACGTAACAGGACTACATTCTCACAGCTTCTCTGATAGGGTTGAACCGCGCAGAAAGTATTCTGAGTTTACATGAACGTGCGAACTGAAGATCTGCTGATACTGCGCATATTTTTCTTGCCCGGGTTTCGTGGAAACGCCCACCAGTGTCTCAGCATCTGGCCGTCTTTGCCTACGTGTTGTTGTTTTAGTCGTTTTGCCGAGTCTCCGTTGACAGCTGATGCAGCCCTGTAGCTTAACAACGACTGACGTGCGTCGTTGCGCGGAACTGCTGTGCTAGTAAATAAAATAAAGACATATATGTATATATAAAAAATCGAAAAATCGAAAACATTAGAGACGAAGAACAAAACCAGAAAAATCACTTTTGTTCGAAAAATCATTATGTGATGGTACTAATTATAATGATATTAACAGAACAAAACTAGGATGTGATTGTTATGTTGAAAATAATAGAACAATGGAAACTGGATAATGGAGTGACCGCTGATGAAGAAGTAAGGCAAAAGTACAAAATGGTGCACTCGCCGCAGGGTGTGTTTGGTGAGTCCCAATAAGGATACAATGGAAACCCTGGTCCCCTTCCCACCCCACCCCTACCCCCCAAAAAACAACAACAAACAACAACAACAAACTACAGCTGCAACACACACACACACACACACACACACACACACACACACACACACACACACACACACACACACACACACACACACACATGCACGCACGCACGCACGCACAAAAAAAATAAACAAAAGACGAAGACCATACTTTAACATCTAGCAGAAGCAAAAGGCCATAAGTGTTGTATTTGTGAGGGGTTTGTTTGCACTGCGTGATGAAGAAGACGAGTGTGAAATCTGTGGTCTGAAGAGGGAGGCGGCTCTAAGAAGGGGTTGACTGTATCTGGGCTGACCGGTCTTGACCGAGGTTAACAATGGTAGGGGCTGTGGACTGCAGCAACAACGAAAATGGACGTGCACGAGGACACGTTGCTTTAAAAAAATAAAAATAAATCATTTATTTTTTACTCCAGTTCGTTTCATACATCGTCATGCCCGAACATTTTAATCAGAGCCGATATGTACACACCCGTATTATAATTCCTCTATTTAACTTTTGTGGTTGGTTTCAGTGAATAGTTAGCGTAACCGACACTCCTCACATCTTTTTCAGAGCCCATATGACACTGTGACATGCATATTTCTCCCTTCCACTTCAGTAATCGGTGTCAGTAGGTAGCAAGCACTGCCCCACCCGTGTTCCGTCACACCGCTCTAAGGAGCTAGCCTTCTCAAAGCAAGTTTTGACCAACAGGTGGAGAAGACTGGAACAATAAAAAAATAAAATAAAAATAAAGACATCAAAATCAAACAGAATCCACACACAGGGGAGTTAATTAGCGCTCTAAAAACATCACACATACACGACTACAAAGACCTGAGTCGTCTACGGTAACTCTCACCTGGCGTGCATGCAAATAGGCGACTCGGGTCTTTGTTGTTGTGTTTGTGTGATGTCTTTGAAACGCCAGTTAACTCCTTTGTGTGCTGATTCTGCACGAGCGCTCTGGGCCTCGTTTATATTACGAAATAAAACATTTTGTTTTCAAACACGCCCTTGATTTTATGTTCAATTTTCGGGCTGAAGACAGTGTGTGGCTGAGAGCGGGACTGCCTGCACGCAACACGTCAGGCGTCCTGGCTCTCCCGTGCTGCACGCACCGCCCCATTGGTCTTAGGCACGACTGTTGCGTGCTCACGTCGCCTGAGGAATAGGATCAAAGAGGCCGCAGGAAGTTAGGCCAGTTGTGGTGCTTGGTGGTCTGTTCTACATCCACTATCGCTAATCGTCACCGACAAGTCAGATTCTAAATTGTAAATATAATCAACGCGGCATTCAGAAACAAAATCCTCGGCTCCTTGTTTTTATTTTGCTCTTTTCTTCCTGGTGGGGAAATGCCAGCCGTGGCCGACGAAAGCTGTTTGAGAAGGTTAGTTCCTTTGACCACACTGCGCCGACTCCTTCCTCTCTTGCCTCAGTGGTCAGTATGTCCGAGGCTCCTACGTGTTTGTGTATACAGGCGAGGTCTCAAGTCTTGTACGCTGTTTGTCACGTTTGATTGCCATCGTTGGTCCAAGCTTTTGGGTTTTGTTGTTTGCCCTGCGCTCTTCCCCGAGTGAATCTGTATGCCCAACTCGCGCGGTTGATTGTTGCTAATGTATTGCATTATGATTATGATTATGCCCATAATAAAACATTCAATGCTATATACTGTGCTTGACTTCAGTTGTTTTCTGGTTCTATATCTCGACATTCCAGTCGGTGTTGGAACTCGTAACATATGCACACACGCACGCTCGCACGCACGCACACACACACACACACACACACACACACACACACACACACACACACACACACACACACACACACACACACACACACGCACGCACGCACGCACATGCAACAACCATATACACACGCACACGCGCTCGGTTACACACACACACACACACACACACACACACACACACACACACACACACACACACAGGCACGCACGCACGCACGCACGCACGCGCGCGCGCACACACATACACCGGCATACACACGCAGGTATAATGGCGTGAGAGACACAGACTGGGTAAGTCATGATTTAATACGCAGACGAGAGGGCGTGAGAATTCCACAGGTACATCATCAACAGAATGTATCTCTCCTTTATCTCCCTCCTCTGTCCCGCTGCTGCTAGATTGTAAACTGTAAACGTGATCAAATTTCACAATTCCACATCAACAAAAGGTATCACACTTTTCCATCTTTCCACCGGTTACAATCTTGTCCCCGGTTACTTCTGGCTTGTCGCTGTATCATAGGTACACATCATCAATGTATCTCTCCCTCTACTCCCCGGTTACTGCTGGCCTGTCGCTGTATCACACGTACTCATCATCAACGTATCTCTCCCTCCTCTTCCCGGTTACTGCAGGCCTGTCGCTGTATCACAGGTACACGTCATCAACGTATTTCTCCCTCTACTCCCCGGTTACTGCTGGTCTGTCGCTGTATCACAGGTACATCATCAAGGTGTCTCTCCCTCTACGCCCAGGTCACTGATGGCCTGTCGCTGTCTCACAGGTACATCATCAAGGTATCTCTCCCTCTACTCCCCGGTTACTGCTGTCCTGTCGCTGTATCACAGGTGCACATCTTCAACGTGTCTCTCCCTCTACTCCCCGGTTACTGCTGTCTCACAGGTACATCA
>JABMCL010001817.1:320000-322500 GCA_018857735.1 Alviniconcha marisindica | reverse complement strand
CCTCAAAATACACAAACTCTCTTCGGAAGAACTGAACCAGGCGGAAACGCATTCACTCAAAATCCTAAAAAACTAAAACAAAAAAACTACCGGGACGGCCAGTCATTGCGCAATGTGGTAGCCACACGGACTGTAATTATTAGCTAATTTATTGACATCTTTCTTCTCCCCACTGCTAAAAGACAAAACACTTACATACGGGACAACCCGCACTTCATACGACTGACTGAGTCACTCCAGGCATCCCCGAACTGCACCCTAGTGCCATACGACTGCACGTCAATGTACACAAATCAATATGGAATTCAAAGAAGCAGAGGAAGCAGTAAAAGACGCACTGCCACAGGTGGTTACATGCCCTGGACTGAATAACACGGTCCAAAGCATCACTTAGTTCAACTAGTGGGGAAAAAATCCTAAACAAAAGTGACTGTTAGTGTTCTGAAACAAGATCCAAACACACACAAGGTTCAAAAGAACGCTATCTTCCCAGCACTGGACAGGAAAACAACACAGCTCAACTAAAATAACATGAGCTAGCTCTTCATCTCATTTTTCATCGTTTAACTGTCGTTTGAATGTCGTTTTGTGGCATGATAAAGGGGATTACCCCGAAAATTTGTAGATTGTATTTTTGTCCTAATAAGTAACGTTCTTTTGAACCTTTTACATGTTTGGATTTCAGCTAGTGGATATTCCTCTCACGAACAGCTACTTCTCGCTCAGCAACAAACTGCACCACTAAACCATTGTGGCCTCCATGGGGGTGACACCGTCACTAGAAACCAAATCCTGAAACACCTGATCGAAAACTCGCAACACAGAAACTAAACACACGTCCGATTCATAGACGACGGGTTCATGCTACGGGAGAATGCAACCGAGAATGACATAACCGACTTCTTTCACACGACCAGTGATTTTCACCATCTCCTCAAATTCACCCACGCAGTATCAAAACAAAGTATTACGTTCTAGGAAACCCACACAGAGTGTACAAAGGCAAAAGGTTCGAAAAATCCAAAGCGCTGGATATCAAAACACACACCAAACCAAAGGAGACATATCAATATCTGCACCGAACATCATGCCATCCCGATTCAATCTTCCGTGGTTTCATAAATGGAACGGTCATTTGAAGAATCTGCAAAAACTCTGACCCAGATAACTTCAGGGAAGCCCTCAGCTATTACATATTCAAACTGACTGAAAGAGGATACAAAACTGAAGGAATTGAACGACACTTCATCGAAGTCCTACAACACGACTGAGAAAGTCTTGGCGGACTGACCAAAGAACAACAACATCCCCCTGGTATACCTTATCAAATACAACGCTCAACTCTAACACGTGAGGAAAATCCCCTCATCAGGGTGGGACCGCATAAACCGTTGCCAAACCAACCAACGCAGGCCTTCCAACGCAAGAAAAACATCAGAGAAATGATCTCCAGCTAATGGAGGAAAAGACCCCCCCCCCTTACCTCCCCCCCCCCCTTACCCCCCCCCCCCCCCACCTCCACCCCCCAACCCCCCCCCCCCCCAACCCAAAAATAATAAAAAAATTAAAAAAATGACGAAAACTAACTGCAAGAAAGGGCAGAAAATCAAGTCCGTCCACCACACAAAACGCAGGGCATTTGCCCGTGACAGCGAGCAAAAGGACATACAACCCGAGGCTGGAAACAGGTATACAGGACATGAATGACACGAACCACACGATGGTAACAACAACCGCTGGACTGCAGACACGTACAACCCGTCCCACGAGGAGCTAGAGAGAGAGAGAGCGAGAGAGAGAGAAACCCACTAAATCTCGAAGCACCTCAGAGCCACCAGCTTCTCTCACTCATCGACAACGAAGTAAACAAAGCGAGAACAAAACGAACGAGAAAGGTCTCAAAAATAAGGAAACAAGTAAGAAAGGTGGAAGATAAACACTGGCCCAACTGTTCACAATGACGTCGGAGCTTTATCCTTGGAAATTCAAACTGGAATTTGCGCGCGCGCGCGCGCGCGCGCGCGCGCGTGTGTGTGTGTGTGTGTGTGTGTGTGTGTGTGTGTGTGTGTGTGTGTGTGTGTGTGAGAGAGAGAGAGAGAGAGAGAGAGAGAGAGAGAGAGAGAGAGAGAGAGAGACTTATTCTAACTCATCACCCTGGATCACATTAAATCGACCTGAGAGAGTGTATTGCAATGATTAATGATTACGTGTAAGCTGAATCAAGTCTTACATGTCTACACATCACCCGTAAGGATTTTGTTGTTGTTGTTGTTGTTGTTGTTGTTTGTTAAGGAAAGGGTCATTTAATGCTGATGCAGGTGACAGGAGGTTCATTTACTGACGGGCTAACAAGCTTAACGCGTTGTGTGTAATGGATGGGTCTGAGTCATACGCTGGCCCATGGACTGGGTCGGACTTGTGCAGGCCCGTGTGCACACACGCACGTACACCAATCCACACAAACACGTACACAAACTGCACGTACACATACACCCACTGA
>JABMCL010001817.1:305000-315000 GCA_018857735.1 Alviniconcha marisindica | reverse complement strand
TATTTAGCAAGGACATGGCTGTTGTCATCCACAATCACCTTCCGTACCTCACGTCGTTCGTACAACTGACTTAAGTGTTCTTGTCTTTCACCCACAACCTTGCCACACACATTCACCACTTTATTCAGGACATTTTTGCTTTTCACATTTTTGCTTTTCACATTTAAGCTTCCAAACAAGCACAGGAACAAAAACATTTTTTTTTTAAAGAAGAAAAAAGAAAGAAAAAAGAATGTTCTGATCCCTTGTAAGACGTTTAGGTCCCCTTAAAATGTTTTGATTCCTTAGAATGTTCTGATCCTGTGTAAGACATTTAGGTCCCCTTAGAATGTTCTGATCCCGTATAAGAGGTTTATGTCCCCTTAGAATGTCTGATCCCGTATAAGACGTTTATGTCCCCTTAGAATGTCTGATCCCGTGTAAGACGTTTATGTCCCCTTAGAATGTTCTGATCCCGTATAAGACGTTTATGTCCCCTTAGAATGTTCTGATCCCGTATAAGACGTTCTGGTCCCCTGGAGAACGTTCTGTTCGACGATGAGATGTTCCGAATTACAAACAATAAACTTCTTTTGTATGGTATTGTAGCTGTGTTCATGACAAATGGCAACAATTACGCACCCTATCTTCTTCTTCTTCTTCTTCGTCTTCTTCTCTACTTTTTTCTTCTTCTTTTCTTCTTCTTCTTCTTTGTTTTCTTTACCTTTTTTTATTTATTTTTTTAGGTCGAAGTGTAGAAAACCGTCTGATGGTCAGTGTCTAATCTGACCTTATCTGTCATGATATCTTAATGACTGTAACACCTCACAGAACTCACCGCTGATGGTCTGTATCTGGGAAACAAGGGTGGACAAGTAGAAAGGTGACCATGACACGATGAAAGCCACCGCCACCACGATCACCATCCGAGCCACCTGTAACAACCACAACAGCACCATGTAGTGTACAAGTTCACGTTTCAAGCAACATCTATACAGTGCATCAATTCACTTTAAAAAAAAAAAAGGTAAAAAAAGTTTTTAGCTTATAGTGACAGTTCATAATGCGTTAACTCACGCTTTTTAGTACAGTTTATAGTGCGTTAATTCACATTGGTAGCTTATAGTGACAGTTTGTAGTGCGTTAATTCACAGTTGGTAGCTGATGGTGACAATTTGTAGTGCGTTAATTCACAGTTGGTAGCTTATAGTGACAGTTTATAGTGCGTTGATTCACAGTTGGTAGCTTACAGTGACAGTTTATAGTGCGTGAATTAACAGTTGGTAGCTTATAGTGACAGTTTATAGTGCGTTACTTCAGTTGCTAGCTTAAAGTGTGTTTAAAGTGCATGACCTCACATGCGTTAGCTTATAGTGACATTTACAGTGCATTAATGCACAGCTATTAGCTTTTCATCCTTTTCTGTCTTCCTTAGCGACTGCAGAATGGAAGGTGCCGCGGACGCAGAAATTCGGGTTTCCAGGATTGCGATTGCAGAGTTATCAAAGGTCCCATCTTTTCAGCCTGGAATAGGTCAAAATATAGTCTTCCGTGCTTCGACAGATGTCAAGATTCCGCCTTTAAATTATTTAAAAAACAAACAAAAAACAACTACAAAAATACTTCAGGTTCATTCAGCTTCATTTTCCCATACTCTTCAAACAGAAAGTGACGCGTGTCCTTAACAGTGAGTCAAACTTCTGCTCTTCATTTTATCGGACGGATGCCCTTTAAAATAAGTTATTTCGAAAGCTAAGTTATTTCGCTTCTCATCTCATTTTTCATCGTTTTGCACCGTTTAACTGTTGTTTAAGTGTCGTTTTGTAGCTTGACAAAGGGGATTATCCCGAAAATGTGCAGAGTGTGTGTTTGTGTCCTAATAAATAAGCGTTATTTTGAACCCTTTATGTGTTTGGATGCCCTTTTCAGAAACCACGTTAACCGACAAGCAGTGACCTCCGCCAGATCAAGTTTCATCGACACTTGAAAAAGCGGGTTGTCTGTTTACAGACTGAGTTTTGAGGTCAGTCGGAAGCTGTTAACTCCATTCGTTTGCTAATTCCACACAGGCGCTCGGGGCTTCTTGTGTTTCCAGTCACACCCACCTTTCGCTTGTTCTCCTCGTGACGTCTGCCCGTGTCCTTGCGTGTGGCCGGCGGCCAACGGCGGACTGCGATTGGCTGCAAGAGACAGATGGCGATGCGCACGCACGTGGCCAGAATGACGAGCATGGGGAGGAGGTAGATGACGAGGAAGAGGAAGACGAAGAATCCTCGTCTAAAGGTCAAACCTGCACACACAGGCAAACAGTAGGGACCTTGTTCTTTAAAGGTCAAACCTGCACACACAGGCAAACAGTAGGGACCTGTGTTCTTTAAAGGTCAAACCTGCACACACAGGCAAACAGTAGGGACCTGTGGGTTTTCTTTAAAGGTCAAACCTGCACACACAGGCAAACAGTAGGGACCTTGTTCTTTTAAAGGTTCAAACCTGCACACACAGGCAAACAGTATCGACCGTGTTCTTTAAAGGTCAAACCTGCACACACAGGCAAACAGTAGGGACCTTGTTTTTTAAAGTTCAAACCTGCACACACAGGCAAACAGTAGGGACCTTGTTTTTTAAAGTTCAAACCTGCACACACAGGTCAAACCTGCACACACAGGCAAACAGTAGGGACCGTGTTCTTTAAAGGTCAAACCTGCGCACACAGGCAAACAGTAGGGACCGTGTTCTTTAAAGGTCAAACCTGCACATACAGGCAAGCAGTACGGACCTTGTCTTTTAAAGGTCAAACCTGCACACACAGGCAAACAGTAGGGACCTTGTTCTTTAAAGTTCAAACCTGCACACGCAGGCAAGCAATAGGGATCTGAATTCCTCAAAGGCCAAAGGAAAACATGTTCTGTACCCGCTCAACCTTTAAAAAGAGGAGGGCGGGGGGTGGGGAGGGGGTGGGGTGGAAGTGGGGGAGGTAAAGAACCAGCAAATAATGAATGACCGGATCACGCAGAGAAACAAACACAGCCACACTTTCGATGATCCCTGTATTTTCTTCAGGATAAAAACAAAACATCAATTCCAAACTCAGCTAACTGGAATACGTTAACTGCAACCTTGCACTGGATGTACTGTTTGAATCTTCCAAGCCCTAATCTCAGATGAACCCACAGCACTCTGAACATACGACCTGCACTGCAGGCCTTGTCTGCTAATCTCACCAGCCTTTTATACAGGTTCGTGGAGTGCAGGTGCTAATGGCAAAACAGTTCTTACCCAAGAGACATGTCATCGTCAGGACGACATGGACTTTCTCAGCCTACGTACCGCGATAGCTGCTGATCCGAGCGAGCCAGCGTCATGACGCAAGTCAAACTGGTCATTCCGTGGCCTCCCGTTGATACCCACACGTCATTACAGATATGCCCGGACACCACTCACTCAGGCCTGGGGTAGGATCTCCAGGGTAGGACCTACAGGGGTAGAGGGGGTACTTTACCTGTCATTACAGATCTGTCTGGAGATGGGCCCCGTGTGGCTGGTGATGACGAAGGGGTTCGACCTCAAGGGGTAGGGGTGGGGGAGTTGGTGGGATACTTTACCTGTCGTTTCAGGTCTGTCTGGAGATAGAGCCCATGAGACTGGTGATGACGAAAGGGTAGGACCTGCTGAAGGTGTAGGGGGAGTGTGTGTGTGTGTGGTACTTTACCTGTCGTTACAGATCTGTCTGGAGATGGAGCCCATGTGGCTGGTGATGACGAAGGGGTAGGACTTGCTGAAGGTGTAAGGAGAGGCCAGCACCACGGGGATGGCCCACGTGGCAGCCAGGATCTTCTTCGTGCGCGACTTGCTGTTGAACTTCATGGCCGACAGCGGGTGTACGATCGCGTAGTACCTGCAACACAGGCAGCAATTCCACCATTTTACTCTGTCCTCTGGATCCTTCAGGGTGGGTGCGATCTGACCAAGCGGACCTGTCACCAATGATGGAGGCTGAAGGTTCGATCTGCCCATTGAGAAGTGAATTTTCGCCTCTAATAATTATATGATATCAGTCTGCGGATTGGCTGTCTGGTATTCTTTTTTTTCCCCCTGGGTACTCTAGTTTCTCTAATAATAAGTAAAAGATATATAAAATGACAATAATGTGGTAAGGCAATGAAAGTTGCAATTAGAACTGCGATAATAATAGTGTACTGCCGCTACTACCGCTGGTACTATGAAAGAAACTGGGAAGATAAAAGGAGCAAAACATCATTTAAATCGATGTTTTGTATACGGAGCCGATATACAATCAGGCCAAGAAATGTACCACACTACCCACCACACCATCCAAGGAAAATACATACACACAACTAAAAAGAAATTACATACACGTTTGGGAGTGTGCGCACACACACATAAACCCATATGGCAACTAAAACAAACATTAGGAAACTAGTACTGTATGGTTAAGACTGAAAACATATAATGTTACAATTATATCAGCACAAAGGAGGGATGTACCTCTGGTGGAGTTTATGTACCTTGTATTTACAAGCATGCCAGGTGAGTTACCGTAGGCGACTCAGGTCTTTGTTGTTGTGATTGTGTGACGTATTTCGAGCGCTAATTAACTCCCTTGTGTGTTGATCCTATATAATATTAGTCAGTATGAACATGCTGAAGAGCTTTAAATTTGAACGTACTAACACAGCATGTGATTTTAAGATTTATGGGTAACGCATTCCAAGAAGAAGGCCCAGAATGCACAAAGCTTAATTTATAAGTCATTTCTTGTTTTCGGCAGTATGAGAATGCTGTTCCGTGAACTATGGTCGCTGCGTGCTCCAGTGTGGACTAGCTGTCCCAGATATGGAGGCGATGTGTTATGGACAACCTTGTGCACTAAGATGCATTTATTATACTGAAGGTTCTGTTTTCTGGGTAACGGACCATATGAAATGTGCTCTCGTCCAGTCAAAAACATCAGAAGACTGAGAGAGAAAAAATCGTCTCCGTCGTTCCCTAAATCAAGATTTCTGTTATATGTACACAGAAAAGGTTTAGAGAGATAGTCATCAGAACAGGGAAGGTGGGGGTGGGGGGGGGGGGGGGGGTGAAGAAATGATCAACACAAGTATCATTGGCGGGAGCTGCCACAAGTATCATTTTTGTCGCGATAAAATTATGTTTGTCGCGACAAACATACTTTTGTCGCGACAAACATATTTGTGTCGCGACAAAAGACGTGTTCTGTCGCGACAAAAATGATACAGGTGGCAGCTCCCGCCAATGATACACAAGTACCTCCACGACTCTCGGTAGCGGGGGGTCTCGGGGGTCTCAGGGGGTCGGCGGATAGCTACTACTATTATCGGGAGATAGTTGAACATCAAACACATGCTGCAAATTAAAAATGAAGAGAGCAAAGATGGCTAGACGGAGGAACGTGATGACGGAGATACATGGCCTGTTGCCCAACACATGTTCACTTTTCATACTGCCGGACATAAAACCGCAGGGAGGGGTGGGGGGGGGGTACAGATAGCATCAATTATCATCCATGCAGGAAAGGCTGAAATGGGCGTTACAGAATCATGACACCTCGCTGAAGCATCACAGCGTCAAAGTTGCTGTGGTAACAGGCCAAACTGAATGCCTTTGTTGTCTTTAAAAAAAATCATCATGTCAAAAGTCTTTGATTGAAAGATATGGTTTGTGTGTAAAAAAACAAACAAAAAAAAAACACTTGTTCACACTTATTACCCACCCTTTGTTATTGTTCGTCTCTCCTGACAATAATAATAATAATAACAATAATAATAATATCAACAACAACAACAAAAATAATAATAAGGTCCATTTATCATGCACTCATCAACGCCCTGGGCGCTCACACGATACACATTAACCTAAATACAACATTTTATACACACGTAGAACACAGTCCTACCAAAACAATTTACGAAAGATATTATATGGAAACACGCACACGCACACACATATACACACACGCACGCACGTTCGCACGCACGCGCGCGCACGCACGCAAGCACACACACACACACACACACACATTGACTGTAGCCGAAACTGGATATTGATATTAGTTGGGGCGGAAATATTGTGAGAAGAGGAAGGTTTTCAGTTTGGCTTTAAAAAAATGACAGAGCTGAGCAATGGGGAGTGGGGTTTCAAAAGCTGATGCTCTTTGAGTGCATGAGTACGTGTGTTTCCAACCAGGCGCACTTAAAGCTCTGCCACGTACAGTATAAGAGCAGTACAAGAGCCTGGAGTCTTATCACAGTAAAGGTGAACATAATCACGTTTCACCAGCGTTTTCTACCGTTTAATTAGTTTAGAGCCGGACTCTTCTATCTGAGAGTACAGGACCCAGATTATAAGAACTCAGCCAATACCAGTCAAAAACTTTCTCTCGCTTTTGAACTTTTTTTGGGCGATGTGAAAATCAATGGCATTCCCCGTTTTTCACCTCCAGGCTCAAGATGCGTGTCAGGTGTTATAACCAGTAGAAAATCGGGGCAAAGGGAAGGGGGGAGGGGTGGCGGTGAACAGGGGGCAGGGGGGTTTCAAAGGCCGATGCTCTTTGAGTGCATGAGTACGTGTGTTTCTAACGAGGCCACGTACAGTATAAGAGCAGTACGAGAGACTGGAGTCTTATCACATATTGGATTGGTTAGATCTGGTTTACGTTGAGCTGTCTCCGGGAGGTACTTCCGGGAACCGAGATCCCGGGGGGGTGGGGGTGGGGGGGAACTATGCCTCACATTACACTGTCACTACCAGAATGGAATAAGACTGGTTAGTTGTTGTTGTTGTTGTTGTTGTTGTTTGTTTGTTTGTTTTGTTGTTGTTTTTTAACATAAACTTCTATTCGTGCAAATTGCTGATACATGTTGTTAACTTGATAATTATAGTAAGAGCAGTCTAATATCACTTATGTGAAAAGACTTTAAATTTTTTAAAAGGTAGAAGAAGGAATGATTTCTGCATTAAGATGGCCACCGATGAGAGCCATTTTAATGTTTCACTGACTGTGATGGACAAAGTCACAACACAGTTTCCACGAAACGTAACTTTTGAAGAGAGAGGAAAGCCGAAACAGAATGGAACCGAAGTCCGCCTAAAAGCCTTACCCGTTGGGACTAACTGGCTCGCGCTGTTTGATACTTTATTCATCCCGGCGGGAAATTGAAGCTGTCGTTGGATCTTATACGTTAACGCACAACAAAGAATTGAACTGTGTAATCTGGAAGAGGGAGAAGGGAGAAACGAAAGCTGACTGAACTGGGACGGCAGAAATCAGAAAGCCAGAATTGCGGATCACAGCTGAAGAGTGCCAAGCTATCCGTGGCTTATTCTCGGCATGAAAGAGAGCGATTTTAACAGCTGCGGGGTCTCAGCCGAGAAGACAAAAGTTCTGCGCCCGCGCCCACATTGTCCCATCGCGGATGGCGGCAGACAAAAACGGTAATAGGTTGCTGTGGAATGTTGTGGTGGTGGTGGTGGTGGTAGTGGCGGTGGTGGTGATGGTGATGGTGGTAGTGGTGGTGGTGGTGATGGTGATGGTGGTAGTGGTGGTGGTGGTGGTGGTGGTGGTGGTAGTGGTGATGGTGGTGATGGTGGTGATGGTGATGGTGGTAGTGGTGATGGTGGTGGTGGTAGTGGTGGTGGTGGTGATGGTGGTGGTGGTAGTGGTGGTGGTGGTGATGGTGGTGGTGCTGCTGCTGGTGATGGTGGTGGTGGTGGTGGTGGTTGCGGGGGTGGTGATGGTGGTGGTGCTGGAGCTGACAGCTTTTTCCTCGCATTCTAGGATTATGGGGGAAAGTTATATGAATAAATCTGCCTCCGCATTTGTTTGTTTGTTTGTTTGTTTGTTTGTTTGTTTGTTTGTTTGTTTGTTTGTTGTTTGTTGTTTCAGTTTTTTTCTCACGTACCAGTTCCACTCTTTAGGCCAAGGATCAGTCCACAGGGGTTTGGCTAGCACAGACCAATATGGACGAGCGTTCCCTGACGAGTTGCGTGCGAACTCGTTTCCCTGATGGGTTAACGCACTATGCCTGGACAGCTTAGTCAGCCTGCTCCGATTTTTGTGGAACAATAGTGTTATAAAAAAATAAAATGTTTAGCTGCAATCTGCCACCTGCACTCATGGCAGAGCGACTGGGGTCTTTTAACTGCGAACTGAGGCAATACGGTGGTGAAAAATTAATAAGAAACAGCAGAGACAGTTGACTCTGCAGAAGAAAATTATCCCGCCGCTCCTGCCGGGGATCAAACCCCCGACCTTCCAGTGTGAAGTCCGGCGCTCTGCCGCTGAGCTATCCCCACCAGTGACCCGCAGTCAGTGCAGATCGTGAGCAACTTGGTAAGTTCCTGCCGATCAGCCCTTAGAGCAAACTCCAGCCCATGCAAACTGACAACGGCGATGCGTTGGCCAATAATTTGTGCAGAATTTAATTTAGTGCCGAAGTGATCTGAGACGACAGTCCTCCACCATCCGTCAATGATAAAAGAGCAGGATGGGCTGGCTGACACATCTCGGCCACAAACGTGTCAAGAGGTCGCTATTTCGGACCCCAAGCAACGAGTTAATGGTAGCTGGTCTACAGGTGGTACCGCAGTGTATGCTGTGTGGGAGACCGGACCCATCGTCTTGCACTGCGTCACGCACGGCTTAAGCCCGTTCTTAATTGGGCGAACATTTGTTCGCGAATATAGTTGGGAGTATTAGGCGAATATAGTTGGTTCTTAATTGGGCGAACTTTTCCTTCGCGAGTGCCTTCAGGTGACGGGGCACAGCAGGCCGACTCGGTGAAACAGCAAAGTGCGTTTAGGTGAAACAGCATAGGTACAGGTGAATCGGTAAAACAGCAAAGTGCGTTTAGGTGAAACAGCACAGGTACAGGTGAATCGGTAAAACAGCAAAGTGCGTTTAGGTGAAACAGCATAGGTACAGGTGAATCGGTAAAACAACAAAGTGCGTTTAGGTGAAAACAGCATAGGTACAGGTGAATCGGTAAAACAGCAAAGTGCGTTTAGGTGAAACAGCACAGGTACAGGTGAATCGGTAAAACAACAAAGAAGAACGACGACTGGCACCGAGGAACACGGCACGTGCAGCACTGAACAAATAACTGCCGCTGGCTGCATGGACTCCTTAGCTCTCCGGCACAGCTGGCCACTTGGTGACTTGTTCTTTACCCGAACAGCCGCAACATGGCGGTGCTGGATTAACCAGTGTGGCGTATAAACACAGTGTGAGTTGGAGGGGGAGGGATAAACCGACATGTGTATACGGGGGTGGGGGTAGGGGATAAACAGACGGGTATGTACCGGAGGGGAGGGGGAGGGGGGAGGGAATACACCGATGTGTGTGTACGGGGGTGGGGGTGAGGGATGTGTGTACGGGGACGGGTGGGGGGATAAACCGACGCGCGTGTACGTGAAGGGATAAACCGACGTGTGTATATGCGGCTAGAGAGAGAGGAGGAGAGAGAGAGAGAGAGAGGAGAGAGAGAGAAGAGAGAGAGAGAGAGAGAGATCTGCCTCATTCTGTCTTTCCCCCCATTCCTCCCCTTGTTACGACACCGCTAACGGAACGTTTGAAATCCTAACAAGTCCATCTTCTGCAGAAGGTCCGTTGTTAACGTTAGACGACCGTTGTGTCTGGATACAGCTACACCGGCGAGTGACGAGGAGAGGCGGGTCTGTTTGCACTGAGCTTTCGGTTGACAGGACGTTAAAACTGAATGACTAACTTGTTCCGAATGGAAATGTTCCTTATTAGAAATGATGATTATACTGTAGCTTTCCTCAAGTAAGGCGACACACATTCCCCGGGAGGTATTTCTAAAACGACAAGAATTTAAAATTCAACAAATAGCCTGGTCTAAAAGAGTATTGTTTTCTAAAGTGAAGTGCGCAGTGGGTGCTTAGAGATATGTGTCTAGTTTTTCGCCCTTGTGAGCCGTTTCTGCTGTTGGCTACAATTATGGAGGACTGGACTTTCACCTGA